>QFEI01000185.1:11643-23072 GCA_003316145.1 Neoboletus magnificus | reverse complement strand
TATTAGGTAGCACGGAAGGTATGAGGGGACGAGTTGCTTGAAGTAACTATCGAGAAGTGTAAGCAAATGGAAAATAATGTTACGGAATGCTTACGTCCGCAAAGGAATCAGATTGGGATACTTGTTCACTAGCATGAACGGGAACGGGAGGGTGCTAGGAGACGCTGAGGTGAATGCGCAAAACTCAGGGTAACTAACATACGTCATGGCAAGGTCGTAGTGACTGAAACAGCGAAAAATAAGTACCGGTGTCACAAGAGCTCACTTGAAGTGGGTAGTTACCTGATCCTCGATGGAATCTAGCCAGGTACTCGCCATAAATACATCTCTCGATCCTGTCCTGCTGATGCCACGAATTCACCGGTTGGGGAGAAACAAACTGCTTTTACAGCAATAAGACGTTGTAGATGTTGTCGGAGAAGGTTACCAGAATTTATATCCCAAGAACACACAGTCCCATCCCCGGACGCGCTCACAAGGATTGATCCATCTGGAGAAAGGAAGAGTTTACGCCACGGGTGTGACCTGTCCATGAATGGATAATTTGTTTCCCTGTCTCGGAATTCCAACAGCGAATGGTTTTGTCGTCCGAGGCGGAGAAGAGCCTACTACCATTATGTGACCACAGCACACAAGACCCAATCTTTGTGGCCTTTCAACGGACCAAGGATGAACTTGCCACTCTTGACGTCGTAGACACGGATGTTGTCGTAAGTGCAACATGCGAGCTTGCCCCCGCCGGGGGAGAAACAGACCGATAATCATCTTCGTGCCATCCCGGGTTACAGCAAGACCGCATATCGCTCTCTCGTGCTCCATCGATGTGCCTTCTTGCTCCCCGTTTTCCAAATTCCAGACCCTCACAATTCGAGCCAATAATAACTTGTCGTCCATCGGGAAGCTAGGCGAGGGTATTGATAATCCCACCATGCGTCGAGATTACTAGATGTGGCTGAGGACAATCCGAGTGGTTGTCGGACAGTTGTGGTGTGACGCTGGACATGATGGCGTTGTGGCAGTTGGTTGCAAGCTGGGTTGTCGGCGTGTTTGCAAAGGTCTGTGAAGAGAAGGCTGATGGAGGGAAAACGCTCAACGCCGTCGGAAACCACTACAGCTTACATATACCATATACCGCGAGGCAAAGGTTGAGGCGATGGTTTCCACTTCAGGAAGCGCCATTCGGGAGCTCCTAGCCAGTTTGGTTGGCACATGCGTGCTACGTTGCGGATGTGGGACGCCGGATTTCTTGTAGCAATGATACACTACCGTGGTCCGCCACCACATAAGCCATGCGACCGAGACGAGCGCGTCCACAACATGGCGATAGCTGTATGTAGGAGGGGCCGTGAGGTCTTGAGATGTGGACCATCATGCGATGAGGGTGGAAGCTGACCTGGACTGACCCTTGGAAGTTGGGAAGTACAATTTGCGTAGACATTGCATGGGTTTCGTCAAAATAGAACATACGCACAGTTTCCTTATTACCCGAGTGGAGATTGCATGCCGATCCTAACCCGAGCCCGCAGTGCAGAATACAACGGGACGAACCGCGACTTACTATATCGGGCGCATTTCGGGACATGTCGCACATTGCCCCATCAACATTCGAGCTTTTTCCAGGCAGGGCTGTAAAAATGAAGTTTCATTTTCTCGACAGCTGTTGAGTGCGAACATTGAAAATCACAGCCTTATGTGGAGGTTGTGGATTCTTTGTCGACAATGGTACAAATCTCATGCACTTGAGATGGCCCTAAAACCACCTCAGGGTGCAATCTGAAGTGAAGCACTGGCTAGATCTGGACGTTGGGAACAGTCAGAGGCGTCCTATCGACTTGTCTGAGGTGCGCTCTACAGTTCGCCGGGGATGCAGGAAGTGCGTCAGCAATGCGCCCTACTCGAATGCATAATCCGGACGCAATACCAAGGCACTGGGAACCATCTCGCTCGTGTTGCGAGCTCGGACGTGCATCTCTGCTCGATCTGGTCAAGTTGAGGCAAATCACTTTGTTACCGGCGATGGCATCCCTGGTAGACCAGCGACGGACACGGTCCAAAATTTATCCCTTGCTATGGTACAATTTCCACTGCGGCTCTGTTCCCTTTTCCTTCACGAAATTTTTCAGTATCCAAAGGCGCGGGCACTCGCTTGATTGCCGATAGCTTCTGACAGGTTACGAGTGAGAGACTCCGAGATTGCACCCGAATCCGAGGTTACATTGATCTGGAGAGGTCATGGAGCATCGGTTTGTTATACTGCAAACTGCACAGAGAATACGATCGACAGACCATATCAAAACCCTCCTGGGCGCGTTTAAACGACTGCGCTCCCGAAGTGCAATAGATGGCACTGCAGTCAAGGTAAACACAATGCACCTCCTCGTTCGACGTGCGACATACCATTTCTTGCCCTTGCTGTGCGCAGCTTTTAGGATCCGCTGAATGACCTTTTCCACATCGGGATGGGGATCTGGGGATGGAGGAGCGTAACCAAGGGCCAACGACAAATCGTATGGGCCGATGAAAAGAACATCTATTTTTAAGAAAAGCTCAGGCTATGGTATGCCGAATCCCACGTTGTAGTCTCTGACCGATTCCATCGACGGCAGCGATCTCCTCGACGTTCTTGACCCCTTCTTGTGTCTCAATCTGGATCATGATCGCGACGTGTTCGTTGGCGGACTTGAGATACTCTGCCGCACTGATCCCCCACACGCCTTGGGTGAATGGACTGCCAAAGCCACGCCTGCCGCCCGGTGGGAAGCGGCTATCAGAAACGACTTCTTTCGCCTTTGCCGCATCAGAGACCTGTGAAACGAACATCGCGTTTTATTTTTATTTTCTTCAGTATCCCGTCATGTGCTGGGCGCTGATGCGCTGATGATCGGGGACACACCATCGGAACAAGGACGCCCCTCGCGCCGGCGTCGAGCGCATATTTGATTTGCCATGAGGTACCAGTACTAGTTCCCGTCGCAGGGATGCGCACGATGGCGCTTGGCGCGTTGCCCCCAAGTCCGGTGATCGCCTGGATGGATTCTGCTGCGCCGGGCTGGAGTGAGGTGAGTCCATGTTCGCAATCGATCATCACCCATGACAAGTGCGGACTCGACTGTGCGACCGTCCTGGCGTTGATCACACCTGGTAAGGTGATCCATGCGCCAAAGGCGGGTTTGGAAGCTTTGAATGCTTGTGCGAGAGCGTGGGTAGTCATGTGGAAGACTATGGGGAGGGCGATGACCTGCAGGAGCGCGAGATGGATGTACTTATGTACGTAGCCGTAGAGGGAATCGAGTCATGGGACGGATCGTCGCGGGCCGTGGTGCGGTATCGACCGTAAGGATTACCGTATCTCGTGACCTCTAAGGATACCAGAAAGGAACTTGAGGAGACCGTTTGTAGTAGCGCTGAACGACCTCTTGTCACTGTCCATCCATTGTCCGGTTTTCGAGGCACTCATGTCTACAATTTATGAGCATTTACGGCCTTTGTAAACTTCACTGCCAACTTACCCTCTCGAAATTACACAAGTTGTGGACGACTAGTGTCCCGGTTCGCGTGTTGTAATCAGGCTGCCATCTGCACCCTTCCGACTCTGTCGAACATCTTCACCCTCGGTCGCCAGGTACGTGCGTCGGCAGGCAAGTCTTGGTGGTGTATTCGCATATGTGTTTCCGTACGAGCCAGCGGTGAGCAGCTCGTGCCATAGCGCGGGTAGGGTCCATCAGCTTGTCGTTGCATCTGTCTTCTCCTTCTCAGACCTTGAGCCATGTGTCGAGGGTGAGAACTTGAGCGGCATTAATTGGCTCTTGCACCCTCACTTTAGCCATTGACAGGAACGATAGGCAGAGAAAAAGCGTGTGGATTCCACGCGGATGGAGACCGATCAGTGTGATTAATGGTATCATTGATCTAGTCCTATCACGGGCACTAGTATCGCCAGACATCTCGGTTTCCGATACCACACACCTTCGTATGGTAGCGCTCGGCCACCATATTTCGGACTCGGTGTAGATGTCATGAGATGGGACGTTAGGTGAGGACCAGAGACCATGATGATTAGTCTAGAGATAACGATACAGTATGGGCAATCAAGCATGCAACTGTTGTGCGGCACTCCTCGTGACAGGTGTCGATTCCTCTTGCAAATGATTCCCACCCCTTGCCTGATACCTGCGATCTGCCAGCGATGGAAGCACACGACCCTCTCCTCTGGCAATCCATTCGGTTATCCACCACGATCCACGGCCTTGGTCTTTTTTAGTCTTCTTTATATCCCTGAGAGCCTCCAATAACCATAGATCAGGTTTAACGGAATAGCGGGCGCGTAATTTTTTTTCCTTGGGCTCAGGATGGGGGGTGGTGTCTCTCAGAAGCTTCTGGAGGGCTATTCGGAGATCTCTCCCAAGCAACGAGGCGTGTTTATTCTTGCTTCGTAGACAGGCTGCATAGAGCATGGCGCAGCCAGCGGGATCATTGGTCACAGGCGAGAGATTGTTCATGCCGAACAGTGATACTGCGGCTACGATGTTCTCCAGAGGATATTTTTGATAGAGAGAATGTAGGAGAGTACGCGCAGCGGGGAAGGATGAAAGTGGGAGACCATACTTTGGATGATCTCCGAAAACCTTTAAAGCAAGTAGAGGGCAATCAAGCTCTTCGCACCGACCTGTAGCATGAGGTGTAGAGAAACGCGATGAGTGCGTCTACGAAGGGTCACGAACGCCGGATGATAAACGTACGAACGAACATCTCAGTATGGAGCGGAGTGAATGATTTCCCTGACTCTCTCCACCGAGGGAATGCCTCTGCAACGGCCGCAAGGTGCTCTGCCTTGCTCGCGAGCTGAAATAGGCGCAACCAGGCAGACGTGCAAACCTGGCCAGACTTGACGACTTTAACTCGGCCAGTACGGTCACGCACGAACTGAAGGAGTTCGCGGAATTTTCGTTCCCGAGTATTCCAATAATTGGACAGTGACTTGGTGGATTTCGGTGTTATCTGTGACACGGGCTCGTCCGGTATGCCGAGGAGGTCGCCGGCCTCGCTGGCGCGTCGAGCTAGACATATGAATTACTCGGCTTTGAACGGCTTGATAAAGAAGAACGAACTAGGTTGTGAGATGTGGATTTGCTTTACTAATGCCGAACATCTTGTGAGGCGGGAGGCATAGATGGGCACGTAGCGCCTCGCAGCACCAACGAGAACGTTCGCCATTGAACAACCTTGACTGTACTGTCGGTACAGCCTTGTTTTCGGAGTTGAAGCCAAACAAACATAAACAATTCAGTTGCAGTGCTTCTCATGCGACGACATGCACGCCGAAGACTTCCTTGATCTCTACTGATTCGGCTTGTTCGAGAGCCAAAGGATCCAATGCAATCCAACAAGAGCCCCGCTTTCCTTCAGCATTACACCGGCCAGCATCGGATTACTCATTATTAAATCGGAAAACAAGTCCGTGTGTGGACCGTTGCAACGTTGGACGCTTCGTGGCTCTATTTTCTAGCAAGAATATCAGATTCCCATCGCCAACGGCCTCTATGGAAGCGACGGGAGACGTGGATGTCTCACGGATTCGGACTGTAAGCGAAGAGAAGTAGGCATGATGTTGGTAAATGACTGATTTCTTGTGTTGATTCCCGACATACCCAGTGGACAATCGTGTGATCGATGGTAGACCAGCACGGTTGGGTTGGCATACACGCTCACAGGTTGTCTTGCGCGAGCGAGTTTGTTCGCGCACAGGTCGATTATTCGCCTTGGTGATTAATCGGGACGTCCCTGAGTACTTATATGGCAATGGTGCTGTGTAGCTCTGCGATAGGCGAGTGCTGTTCGTCGTCGTGTGCACGACTTGTCGAAGCCTTGTGCTCATATCAATTTTGGTGGGGAGACGAAGCACGATTCCGGACAGCGTCGGGAGAGCATGTGGTGACAATTAATGTTGAGGGTAGCATCTAGCACAGGTCGTCGTGTGCCGCGACGGATTCCGAGGGCCCCGAACGATTAATTCTGTTGGAGACGAAAGGACTGACAGCTCTCTTATCTCGCATGTATGTTCTGTCGTACGCCTGCCAATATTGCCCTGCCACTAATCAGAGTTAGACAGCCTGTCAGGGTCTCTGACAAGATAATAAGACAAACACCACATGTGCTATGTTTTTGCAGAGACCTCAGATCCGCAAGCCGTTGATTGGGTGATAGCACCTCCTCTCCGGCTTATGTAAGCACCCCTCTTATCTCGCCAAGTCTTTTACTCCCGCTGGATAACTAACTAAGGTACACAAATCCCACACTTTACGCGCGTATATCAACTGGCAACTTGACCCTCTCGTGAACGCCCATCATTCGCATCAGTAGGAGCTCTTCCCGCCTTCTGTTAGCCGCTGAAGCATCCCTTAACATGGTGAACGCAACCTACGACTCCTGTAAGTTCAGGGCTCCTCAAGATTTTACCATAATCCTTCTTTGACTTTCGACCGTTTTTCGCAGCGGGAGACCTTGTGTCCAGCTTATCCCCGCTTGGCGTATACAACCTTGGTGATATTGCTTGGACATTGGCCTCAACTGCCTTGGTATGGATCATGATACCAGGTGTTGGTTTCTTCTACTCTGGCCTTTTGCGGAGGAAAAATGCCCTCAGCATGATATATCTCAGCATGATGACCGTCGCGATGGTGTCGTTCCAGGTGCGGCAGGTGGCTTCATAAGAGTGACATGCTCTCACCCCATCGTAGTGGTTCTTCTGGGGATACTCTTTGGCGTTCAGCGAAACCGCTGGTAGATATATTGGAAATCTGGGTAGGTTGTTTATGGTCAATTCAAATATAAGGTCTCACTTTTTTTTTCTGCAGACCACTTTGCCCTCATGAATGTGATGGATCAGCCGTCGGCTGGCAGCCCTCGCGTGCCCGCGATTGTGTTTTGTGTTTTTCAGCTCATGTTTGCCGCTATTACGTAGGCCGTCCTCACAGCCTTGGTTGTTCCCGCTTACACTGTCGTCACATAGCCCGATGATCGCTATTGGTGCGGTCGCAGAGCGAAGCCGTCTGGGTCCACTCCTGGTGTTTGTATTTGTGTGGTCGACACTGGTGTATGACCCGATTGCTTGCTGGACATGGAACCCCAACGGATGGTCGTTTGTCCTAGGAGGCCTCGACTTCGCTGGCGGCACTCCTGTCCATATTTCTTCTGGCTCCGCAGCACTGGCTATCTCGCTTTATCTCGGAAAGCGTCGTGGTTACGGCACAGAGCGGCTCGCTTACAAGCCCCACAACACAACCTACGTTATCCTCGGCACAGTATTCCTGTGGTTCGGCTGGTTCGGATTCAACGGCGGTTCGGCTTTGTCCGCCAACTACCGCGCCACAGAGGCTTGCATTGTCACTAACTTGGCAGCCAGCGTTGGTGGTCTGACCTGGATGCTCTGGGTGAGCATTTTCGGGATAACTAAATTAAAGTTTCCTAATAACCCTTCGCAGGACTGGCGCTTGGAACGCAAGTGGTCTGCTGTTGGTTTTTGCTCCGGTGCCATCGCAGGTCTCGTTGCCATTACCCCTGGTTCTGGATATGTTGGTGCCCCAGCTGCGGTACTTTTTGGCTTTATGGCCGGTACCTTGTGCAACTTCGCCACCCAGTTGAAATTCCTTTTCAAATACGATGATACTCTCGATGTGGGTCTTCGACTAAGCACACCAGCTTGTACTCACCTAGCGATTAATAGATCTTTGCCTCGCACGCTATTGGCGGAATAGTCGGCAACCTGCTCACCGGTCTCTTTGCCCAGTCGAGTATCGCAGCTGCTGACGGAATCACGACAATTCCTGGCGGCTGGCTCGATCACAACTACAAACAACTCGGAATTCAATTGGCGGACTCGGTGACCGGCCTTTCCTACTCCTTTGTCATGACCGTGAGTCGGTTCATACGCACAGCGCGTGCTAAATTGTCTGACCGGTCCATGTTTTCTTCTGTAGACCGTCATTTTGTGGCTTATGCACTTTATTCCATTCCTCCGTCTCCGCTGCGAGGAGGAGACTGAGATTGTCGGCGTCGACGATGCTGAGATGGGAGAATTTGCTTATGACTACGTCGGGGTCGAGGTTGAGCTTCTGCCTCGGCAAGAGTACAACAACGGCGGAAACCGTGAAACCCGGCAGACCGCTTCGACTCAGGAGAGCGAAATTGAGAAGACGGCCAATGCTACTTCCATCCCAGCGTTGAATGCTTGATGGACATTTATTTATTGAACTGGTATTAGGAAGAAAAATCATTTCTCTTCATCTGTCACTCTTTGGTTTAATCCCTTTTCCTTGTGCCTAGCAGACATCCTCGAGTGATCGCACTCGCAATTTTAAAGGGTGTTTTGTTTGCTTATGTCTTTGCAAGTACATAGTTTGGTAGCCGCATCGTAATAGAAACACAACCTCACTTACCGGGTATAATGATCTGGTTGTCCTCACTGGCTCGACTGACGAACTAGGCAACCGTATAAGTCAAATGTACCAGTGACAGGCCTACCTAGGTGAATAGATGGCACCCATATGAAGGTTCCTTTGATGACTATCCATCGTTTTCGACGGAATGGTAGCCTAATCGAGCGCCCTTGTCAGTGTCAAGTCTTCAAGCCTCACTGGACGACACTAGATGGTACTGTGGCTCGGAGTCGGAGTCGGTGACGACTTAAGCAACCGTAACAATATCTGTTCGAGTACGCAAACCTGACCGAGGTCAAACTGGAGATGCGGCTCGAGACAAGTCCCTTACTTTGACTTTATTCGCTACTTACTCGGAGTTTCGTCTATTCCCTTTTTCGTCACATTATCCACGCGCCGGTTTGATGTGCCAACACTTATATTTTGTTCCTACGATAGCGTCTGCTACTGTTTATTGGGCGAACTGCAACGCATCGTGTCCCTCAACACGCTGTTCCACTCACCAGCGACGACCCAGGTGAGGAAACGCTAGCTTATCTTTCACCTGCCCGACGAGTTGACGATATAATATCGTTATCTCTCGATAGCGGGCGCACGTTGCCTTTAATTTCCACCGAGCTGACTTCGGGTTACTGTAAACAGAAACTATTATCGTGCTGTAACTATGGAAAAAGAGAACCCCCCAATACCCTGCACAGGAGCTCCCTTTCAAGTTTCTTGATACGTTGGCATTGCCTGAAATGATGTTGATTTTTGATTCGCTGAGCACAGCTTCAAGTGACACTCATTTGAAAATCCAACTCCAAGGAACTATCATGGCTCCTACCACGCCTTTACGATATCAGGGGCCCCTGTTCCTAGCACTAGTTGCCAGACTAGTAGGAACGTTGAGCTGTGCCGTATAGCTCTCACAGACTCGCAGGAAATAGCAAGAAACCTTTCCGAAACAAAGGCATATTTCCTCAGGATTCACGACAGCGGGATCGGTGTACCTCAAGACACTGATCTCATCTGTAGGTTACCTGATGGTGCTTTGCTCATGGTCTGTTTGTGTAAAGTTAAACTCGTTATCGCGATGGACGCGCCAGGATTGCTCCACTCCGCAACTTTCTGCCCAACCACCCGGTTCCTGGCATTTTATGACAAAGATTCCACCTTCTTACACTGTAGTGGAAGCGTCCCCGCCATGGCACACACTTCCAGAGACACTAACATAGGTAATCTCAGTGTTACTTTGCTCATACAACCCCAACAACTCAGAGGACACTCAACTCAGAGGACACTCGTCCATATTGCATGCGTATCGCAATCTCCGGGTAATCGTGGAATCTAGTCCCATCCCGTCCCACGGTTTCTGATTGACGTTCGCGCGATGGAACCGGAGAAACGTTGGGACTGGTTCGTAAACGTCGCGGTCGAGAGGTTCGTTTGAGATGTCACATCTTGTCGAGCTTCGGGCGCTGAACCACTTTCTCGGTTTGACCGCTGACACCACAGGTCTTGGCGAGTAGTTCTCCATGGACCCAGAGTTGGTTCTTCCCCCGATCGATGTGCTCATGGTTTGGCATGCTTATCTTCTCAATCCAACGTACGAAGCTTTCATGGATAACTTCCACCTATCGTGAATGATCCATTGAATAGATGATATGCAGGGGATACGCAAGGCATATCAGCGTCGAGTCAGGTGCCGGTCCTTACGGGATATATCTCGCTGCCAATCTCGCTGCCAATATCGTACGTGGCTTTATCAAATTAGATATCATCCGTTGAAGCATGTTGCAGGGATCTCCTGACCTCATTACCAACTCGCACCACGCCAATCGAGTCACGATTGGGAGCGCCACACCCGTACGCCTATGGCCTTTTGAATGCGGCCGCGATCGTATTAGGCAAAGATATTCGGTGCCCACATTACAAGGCCATCGGAGACTCGTGCGTAAGAACCGCTGGGTTCTATTGCTGAGAAGTACCTGACGTGACCACATAGCATTCGTTGGTCCTAATGGTTCAGGGTATGCGTACAAAAGGATCGAGTTGAGTCTTCACAAGTTCGCGAACTTCTCCGACCCGGCATCAATTGCTGACCGGGATATTAAGCGGACAAATTGCAGCACGGAATGTATGCCTAGATATTGATCGATCTATACTTTTTCTAACCTTTTCGTTAGAGGAAGGAGAATCCCGAGCGGATACACGGACGACCGACCGTTCTCGGTTGAACTTGTAGGCGCAGCTGTCGGTTTCAACATCCCGTGCAGTTCTTTCGCTCCGGTAACCCTGCTCAACCAACGGGTTGTTCCGGGTCCTGCGGCAAACTTCACTCGTGCGCAGGTTGGCTGACCTCGGCTGGATGGATCCTTAGCTTCTTTGCCGACGAAGAGGAGATGGTCGTCCTACAACACTGCGGCAGGATGCCATGCGTGTGCTGCTTCTTGCAATCAATTTTTTTTTTTCGGATCACTCTTCGTTCCAACACTCGACGTCGATCTCGCGTGACATGTGCACCAGCTCAAGGCAGGATATTATCATACAGAATGCAAACCAATCATGGGTCAGTATATCGACCACTAAATACATGTTTTTTTCGTCGTGATAGTATTCGGGACCATCGTTTCTGCCAGCGATAATAAAGTCGGCGAAGCTCATCTCGCAACAGTGTTCGACGTCACATGTCATGCTTCGACCATCTGTACACGTCAACACATCATACACCCCCGAAAAGACGACTCTGGCGTTTGACTGACTGACTGGGATCGGTGCAGCTTCCCGTGTACTTGCCGTACCTGCTCTATCTCTGGTGCGACATTGGGTCAACGGCACGCCTTGTCTCTGCATCGTCATCGCACGACCAACAGGCTGAATGTCCTTCAACCACCGCGTAATGCGGTCGCTGGTACGCATGCCAGTACCCACAATACCGTCTATCCAATCCATAATCGGAAGGTATGCGAGCGCGCACGGGACCGAAGACGACAATCAAGGTCGGGCGACGAC
>QFEI01000182.1:81231-137492 GCA_003316145.1 Neoboletus magnificus | reverse complement strand
AGGTGATTGCGGGGCGCTTCGCGCCCCGGTTTGGGGTTAGTTATTGTAACACTTTTTGGAGTCACTGTATATCATGGTCCAGACCTATGATGTCATTGCTTACCAAGTGTGACATTATATCCTATGCTCTATCAGTCAGCAGGATATAGGGCATTATCATATGGAGATTCAATCTCCTCTTTAACCTTATCTACCTACAGTATATAAGGATGGGCTCTTCACCCTTTATGAATAACAACTCTTGTACCCATTCTACCATCTGTCCTCACAGGCACTCTTAGAATCCACTGCACCTATTGTTAGGAACTAGCAACTCCACATTGTAGTANNNNTCTCTACTACTATCCCTTTGTTGCTCTCTGCACCATTGCAAGGTAGCCTGTATCTATTGTGATAAGCAGGTCCTTCAGGGCATATTGGATTCCATTAACAAGGCCAGTAATGATGATGTCCTGGCCCATATAGCTCAGGCATTCCAGTCAACTTATATTATCTTATCTCAATCCAATGAATCAATTAGTTATTCAATTTTAGAGCTTAGCTAGTAATTACCAAATCATTGATTTTCAACCACAAATTATACACTTTCTGATTGGACAAAGGTCACATTGTCCTGGGAGCCCACTCCACCCCCTTGTACCACAATCAGCTTTACCAGTCTACATGTGATTGCAGGCAAGGTGTGGGAACAATTGTGTAAGCATTGGTGGCTGACACTGGTTCACCAGTGAAGCTTCATTATATTATCAGTCACAATCGAAGTTCCACCCTTTTCTTGACAACTGTTGAGAAAATAAAACTTCATTTTTACAGCCCTGCCTGGACTCAGGTGATGACTTGAAGGATGGTGACTCTTAATGTGTACATACACAACCCTTACAAAAGCCAACATGATTGTTCTGCACAATAATATCTTGCATGTCTTCCTCATGGCCACACACTTTTGTTGAACACACAGTGCCATTGGTGCATTGTGATGAGAGTCCTAAAAAAAATTGCAAACCAGAAATTGGCCCAAGGTCTTTTGGCAGTGATTGGAGTCCCCCCAACAAGTTTGACCTTAAAAGTATTATTTATAATCGCGCAGGTGCTTCGCAGCGCGATGACGGTCCTGCCTTCCATATAATAATGATACTAATAAGGTGAACTACATCTAAGATGAAGGCCATTAATTTTGATACCAATGGTGATTTTTTGCGATGAACCAGAAAACCGTATCTTCGTCGTCGAGCGTCTTGAGCCATCCAGGCAGACTCTGAATGGTTTCCACGCTTGCGTCGGTTCGGCACTCCAGAACACTATCCTCTTGTAGTGATGAGAGAATGTCGATAATCTCCTGTCTGTCGTATACCACTCGCAGACGCCATCGCAGCTCAGTCTGAATATGAATTCAATGGAAAGAATGGTCTGTGCCAGCAGAGCTCACCTGGCTAATACCCGGGTGCAGGTAAACGACACCGACTACAGCCTGCTGTGCTGCTCCCCATGTGCCGTCGAGTCTGAATCCGCGAAGATCAAGCCATCGCCGAGGAGCGACGAGTGTCAGGGCCCCATCGGACACCGTTACACTCCAGGCTCCACAATAGTCCGCAGCCACTAGTGTTGGAGCATTGAGGTATGTCCAGAGCAATATAGGAGGTGATGTTAATGTCATCCTATGAACAAGCCAAAGGATATGTCGCCCTAGTCCATCCTCCGAACCCTACAATCCTTAGTCGATACAACTCGGATAAAGTCAAGAACATACCAAACATTCTGCTTTGTTGAGTCCAGTCTCCTTCACGCTGCGTGCACGGTCGAGGATTCGACGAGTAAGATCACGATCAGTTTGGCTGAGGCTGGATGCAAATGTTGCAAAGGCTGTGTCGATACACGCAGAGCAGTTAACGAGCCCGGTCTCTGTTTTGAGGGTACACGCAGCTTCATTCCCATCAAGCGTTGTCCCATGGATTTCTTGTCCCAATGTATTGGAATCGGGTTCAACAATGGGACTCTTGGGGCATTGATCTTGATTCCCGCCTGGGCCTACGCCAGATGTACGAGAAAACCTTATTCGTATGCTAGTCTCAATATCCTCGTCATCTGTTCAATCCGTCAACAGAGTTCCCGATGTGAGCAAAACTACCTTACCTGCCCTTTTACTATTCCAGTCGATCTTCTGCCGCGCAGCTCGTGACTGAGACAAATCGACAGTAAAATCGACCTAGAAGGTTACATAAGAGTATTCAAAGTAAAGCGATAGACTCTTGCTCACCTGGTCTTCGGAAACAAGTTGTAATAACGTAGTCATATCACCTTCCGAGGCGATTAGGGGCCACTCCATTTCGTCTACCACCCTTTCGACAGCTATGTCTTCCAGCGAAATCGCATCCTGGAACAAGTCTCGTGGAAACGGCCCACCGAGGCCGTTGAGATTGCTACGTAGTCATTTATCAACATCTCCGAACAGGCCCATGTATTACCACCTACGTGTCTGAGATCTTGAGCGTTCTACCTGGCTTTGGTTTCTTCGGATCTCGTACAAGTTTGGACAGCACCCCTTGATACAGGAGGTTGGACCTTGCAACAGAGACACACTGGTCTCCAGCACTACGAAGCAAACGAGTGGCACTATCTGGATCGTAGAGCTCACTAGGCGTGCCAAAGACCATCTTTGAGCATGTAAATATTTGCGTGAATGATAAGAATGGAGGTACATGCCTTCAACGCTGCCTCCGCAAGTTGCACCTTCTCGTTCTTTGTACACTTGTATGTGCTATCGGGTTCTTTCGTGAAGGCCTGACTCCGAAACTGTTTTTCCCTGCCTTCCTCGACTGTCGTGCCCCACATGAAATCCCATGCCGGCGCAAACCCAACATCATCTCCAACCTCGTAGAACTTATAGAGTTCTTTGACAGAAGTAACCAGTTTACTTGGTGCCTCGCGTTCCACGAATCCCACCCGCCTGGCCGCCACTGAGTTTTACTAGTGAGAAAAATCTCGACACTCACAAGGCGTTCTTATCCACATGTCTCCGAAGGAATTCGATATGGTTTATCAGGTTAAAGTTCGAAGGACTGATAGGATCTTCGTCGGGAAGATGAGACGTTCCTCTGTATTGCAACCAGATCGTATACCATTGATCTTCCAGACGTTTCATGTATGCATCCTCAGCAGTACTATCTCTGAGATGCGTGATACGCTGCCTAACCGAGTTCCTGGGTACCGCCGGGAATACTTGATCGATTGCCGACAAGTCGAGTCTGGAATCTCGGCATCGCGCTCGAATAATGGCAGAGGCGTCACGCGCTAGCTCATCAAACTCTCTTGTCCAATGAAACCTCTGCCTTCTCGATGCTAATTCACATTCTACGTCAGCTCATGCATCCCATAAGAATGACGAGAAGGAATTCATGTACCTTCGCTTTCTTCCTTTGCCTTTCCCCTCTTTTTCACGCCTATGGTGTGCACGATTGGAGGGCCCTGCTGGGCAATTAGGAAGTCGATTGACTTCTCTGGAGGATTGGGTACTACAGGGGGCAGTCCAGCGGCAGGGCTGTGCACCGAGATGTTCGGCTTTGCCATTGGTTGCGATATGATTTTCTTCGAGATCAGCTGTGTCTCTTTGATAGCCTCCTGGATCTCGTTCTCCCAATGCGCCTGGTCCTTTGTGATCGTCGACTGCATGAAACGACTCCGCACTGCTCGGATACGAACAGCTAATGTGCCTTTCACAGGCTCTGGATGAATCCTGCGCAGAAGGTCATCCCAATCCCGCTCTCGCTGGGCGCGCGCTTCCTCCACCTTTTTACGCAAAACCGACTTCGCCTCGATACTCTGTGCTTCTCCTACTTTCCGGTTCCGTGTTATTCGCTGCCGCGCTCTCTCGAGATCACGTACAATTTTTTCGCCAGAAACGGTGAAATAGTTCACAACGACGTGGCGGGGTACGCTAATGACGTAGCAAATTTGGTCCATTTGCGCATCTACGTCTTCTGCATCCAAAGGAGTTTTCCCAGTGCTCATGTCCATCTGCATGGCCAGGTATTGCTTTTGGTGCCATGTCAAGGCATATTTAGGGTCCCATGACGACCCTCTGCGTAGACATCGACCAAGGCTGGCGTGCATTTTTGCAGGCATTGGCAGACAGGTAGAAGGACATGCAACGCCCTGAGCGTAGGCCTGATCCCTGCTGACCTTATGAAGTTCGTCCCAATATTCATTCCCTTCCGTCGGCGTGCGGGTGGGATATTCCTTCCAATACGACGGCGAGGATTCGGAGAGAGCCCAGAGACAGATTGGTCCAAAAGTATGGAAACGCCAAAATAGAGGTGCTAGCACGGGGGTGCTTGCACTCCAACCCTCCAGTGAGGCGTTTTGGAATGCGATGATATCTCCATTTGGCTTGGAGCACTTGAATGGTGCATCGAGAGCTTCGGTACGTCCCAGGGGGGTCACCAAACCTAGTGAGCGTAGCATTTCCAGTATTTCCAATATTCGAGATCGATTCCTAGATTTCCCAATCCCAAGTGACATGCGCAGGTTCGGGGATAGGTTCTTCACTAGTGTCTGCTTTCCCTGGGACGAAAAAAGGGGACCAAGCGCTTCATCATGGGCGACCACGGCAACGAGCGAGCAGTACAGACCCAGCGTGACGTCCTGGTGGAAGTAGGAAATATCGATGATTCGGTGTTCTTGCGAGACGACAAGTGAGGAAGGTGAGGACTGTTGAAAAAGCTCGAGGGTATGAAGGTGCAGCTGTCGCATTCGTAATGCTTTTCCGACCACGAAGCCGTAGAGTTGAGCTACCGTTGTTCGTTCAGTCAAAAGAACATTACGGATCGTTTTACTATCATGAGAAAATAGCTGTTTCAAACGCTCCTTCTCCTTCTCATCCTGGTCTTCAATTTGCAACAAGTTTATTGGAAGAGACACGTGACGCGCCGAGATGCTTGGACCATATTCGATAGGTTCTTCTAATACTTTGACCGACCCTATAGTCGTTGACGGCACACTTTGGCTGAGTTGGCGAAGAAAAGCATTGATTTTGTCTTGCGGAGTATCTGGAAAATAAACCAAGCAAGCAGGTCTACTGACACCCGACGGAGCAGTGAGAGAAGTCTTGAGCATCTTGATTCGTCCGCGGTTTTCCAAGATCTTGAGTGTAGATTCCGCAGTACGTTTATCAAAACGAGTCCCAACAGGTGCGCTAGTCGGCTCCTTGGCCTGCGACATGGTATCGAGGAGTGCTGTATGTGCCTCAAAAAAGTCCTTGGAGTGCATGTTTGCGATTCCCCCCATGTTTTCGATGACCTTGAGAAGCTCGTTTTCGCGCCGCAGAGAAGAAATATTGATATTTGAACGTGATTTCCCGCCTCCATCAGCTCGACGCCGCTTCGATGACCGTGACGATGGCAGTGGGTTTGCATCCTTGTGCTTCTCTCCAACACCTGCATCGTGGCCCGGAGTTGGTGATGATTCTTGCCCTGTTGTCGGCATAGGTTTGGAAATCTAGTTTGAAATTGCAGTTGCATCACGCCAGGATGAGAAGTGGAAAGTGCTCACAACTGATATGGTGGCAGGCTCTTCCTCCTGGGCAACCGATACTGACAACCCCCCTTGCAGGCTATCGCTTTCCGATGATTGAGGTCCAGATGACACTATTGCATCACCATCTCCTGACATAGTGATTGAACCATGATCCACATCGAAAGCGTTTGTGATGGCACGTTTTGAGGAATGGTGGGGGGTAATTTTAGCCAAATGAGACGGTTGCACATCACCGATTGCTTCCCCTGATCCTGGGTGCGAGATCCCAGCCTCTGTGTCGCACCTCTCCGACAATTGATTGGCCAGGAGAACATTAGTTGACTGTTTAGCAGGATGGATAATCCTTGACAGGCCCGCAGCAGCAGACACCGATTGTTGATTGCTATCCACCATCACGGAACTCCCGATGAACGGAGGAACCGCGTTTTGCTCAGAGTGAACGCTGTGAGGGGCTGCGCCATACAATACTTCACTAACTGGCTGACTGGTTACCGCAGCTTGTCCCGTGACAGGTGGAACGCTTGCAACCGCTTGCCCATCTCTCCCTACATAGACTTCCGCCACTCGCTTTGAGAGAGAGCCTCTAGATGCAGCACCTTGAACTTCGCCATCCTCGGCGGGGGGAATCTTGCGAGGTCCGCCGCGTTTCCTCAGTGGGGTGGAAGCATCCGTGAATGCAGGCGTTTTACGGGGACGGCCTCGCTTTGGCTTAGGAAGAGGCTCACACTCCTCTTCATTGCCTCCTTCCTCATCTCTTTTACGCTTCTTGGCCTTTGCGGTTGTGATGTCTTTGAATGAGTCTTGGTAAGAATGAAGTTTTCGTGTGGTAGTATAGAAGTGCTTGGGGTCGAATGCAGTAAAATCCCCAACTCGTGACAGGTCAACGTCGAAAACAGAGGGAGTTGTGTCCTGGAGTCGTTCGCTCGCTATTACGCGTTTGTACGCCGCAAGCGTGAAGTATCGATGACGTCTCTCCCTACCATAGGTCTCCATGAAATCTACGGTCCCCAAGTCACCGAGAGGAGCAGGTGGTCTGCTGCTGCATGCGCGCGCGAGTAAAAGTTCGATTGTGCGCTTGTCGAAATTGCCAAGAGAAGCACATAATTCCTAGAGCCAAGAAATTAGGTCATATGATTAAGATATATTTTCCCAGGTTACATTAAGCGTCAAGCCAGATTGTCCAGCTTCTTCAAGCAAATTTGACACTTGCTTGTGGATCGTAAGATTTGCCTTAACTTCATTATGATCAACTATAATTCTCGTTCATCATCAAGGTTGGCAATAGAATCTTATTGGTGGACGGACCTGAGGTGTCCTCGGCAAGACTCGCATCTTTTTCGTCTTCATCCACGTCCTGTCCTACAACTACGGAACCCTCTGGAAGCTGATTGTCTGACGTTACGAGACGTATGCACTTAATCGTGCGATCCCGTGTTTTGCTGCTTGGAACCAAAACGCGTTCGATGACGCCTTGATGGATTAACTCGCGCAACCTGGACTGAAAAAAGCGTCGGTCCGTCTTGGTTGGATGCACGAATCCCTGACATATGATGAAGGAAGAAAAACAGGATAGCATGAAGGGATCGCTTACGATCGTCATAAGCAAGTTATTGGACCGATGTACGTGATTTCTGGATGCCTTGAGTAGCTTGATGATCCGATTTTTAACAAGGGGAAGACTGGAAAGATGCCTAGAGTCGATTGGATCAAAGAGAATTTGTGATGGACCATCTTGATCAGTAACCTGGTCAGCGGTGTCGCATGGCTTGACATGCTTGCCACCAGCGATGACTTCGCCATTTCGAGCTTCTTCTTCCTGAATCTGCTGCCAGAAGGGACTTCGTTCGACAAAGTATTTGTGGATACATGTATGGTTCCCGACTCCGCCACGGCGTGCTTTGATGCTGTAAAAAGCTATTGGAACCACGACCAATCGAAGGAAGGAAAGCATACATAAGGCCGAGTTCGACTAGCTGTTTAATGAGATAAAAACACGTCTTTTGATCGTAGTTTGTCCTTCTACCGAGCTCGACAGTTGTGATGCCATCTTCCCGGCCCCGTGTGATCAACTGGAGTGCACTGTACACCATGGGGCTGAGCTTAGAAGTCTGCGGGCAGGTCAGACGAAGTTCGACAGTCATGCTTTGCACGCGCACGTACCCTGACATGGGAACCTGTGATTGCAGCGAAGGAAGTTTCGGGGTCAACTGCTATGCGCAGATTGTCGCCATATTCGCGCGTCAAGTCATCCAAGTGCCTTTGTCGGGCATCCTCGACGAGCTGCAATGAAGGAGGCACTCCATCGACAACCTCCTCGCCCTTTGCTGCGGCCTTGCGCTTGGCACTCATCTGGGGGGCGACGTATACCTCTGAGATCAACCCAGGAGGCAGGGTGCCAACACAGACAGATGGTTGTTGTACCACGACTGACCATACGAAGGCACAGATTGCATCATCAACGAGCTGGGAATGGTCATGTTGGGAAGTGTAGAAACCGGTAATAAAGTCTCTCAGACGGGAAACATTACAACCTGAGGGAGATGTTAGCGCGCGGGACAAGATGTGAGAAAATGTGGCTGAATGAAGGCCCCAAGGGGGATTCGAACTCGACCACCCGAAGCGACATAGGCGCCGGCACTCACCAAGGTCGCCGTCGAACGAGAGCTCACGCAGACAATGGTGCACGAGCTCGTCCATAGCGTCCCCGTCGAGTGATAAGATTGATAAGCCCAGATGCAAATGCGTGACTCCTGTGACCCCCAGCATGATCCTCGGTCACGCCCACACAGACACTAACTCGTTACCGTGCCCAACAGCTTTCGAGTAAACCTTGTCTAGTGCGATTTCTTCGTCTACTCGTCCCCCCACAACGTTCTACTCTCCGTAGCCTGTACAGTATTCAGCAATCGATCCGTTTCCTTGGAACTGTACAGCCAAGATCATGGTACGTCGCTCGTATACGCCCTGCGAGTTTCGCTATCTCACTCCTTTCCAGACCGTCTGCACAGATTGCGGGGGCACAGTAATCGAGTATGACCCCGCTGCAGGCAATGGATTCTGCGTAAAATGCGGGACCGTGGTAGAAGAAAACACCATTGTGTCCGAGGTAACCTTCGGCGAGACTTCTACCGGCGCGGCAATGGTTCAGGGGGCGTATGTTGGACAAGGCTCAAGTAAGCCATGTCGTTCGGTAGTAGTGACCACAGCCCTTAATCTTGATCAGCCCATGCTCGTATGAGCGGTCGCTTCGGGAAGAGGGGAAGCGTTGAATCTCGCGAGCAGACAATTGCCAATGGTACGTGGTTGCAAAATGCTGAAAGACCTCCTGAAATGACACTCAAACAGCCAATAGAAAGATTCAGAGTCTTGCCACAGCCCTCCATCTCTCCGAGGTAGTTGCACTTGCCGCAACCCGTCTCTATACTCTTGCTGTGGAGCACAAGTTTACAAAAGGACGAAGAAGCGTCAATGTGGCTGCCGTTTGTCTATATGTCGCATCCAGACAGAAGGAGACACGAAACTACATGCTCATCGACTTTTCCGACCTTTTGCAGGTGAGTAGGACTGTATGTTTCGAATGTCGTTATCTTGCCGATCATCCTTCTAGGTGAATGTATTCGAGCTCGGCCATACCTACCTTCAGCTAGTGCAAACTCTCAACCTCAAACTTCCTCTCGTTGATCCGTCACATTACATTTCCCGGTTCGCTGCATTGCTTGAGTTCGGTGAAGAGACCCACAGGGTCGCCACTGATGCCGTTCGTCTGGTCCAGCGTTTTGACAGGGACTGGGTCACCAAGGGGCGACGTCCGGCCGGTATATGTGGTGCGGCACTTCTCCTCGCTGCTCGCATGAACAACTTCCGGAGATCTGTGGAAGAGATCGTACAAGTTGTCAAGATTGCAGATACCACACTGAAGAAACGTCTCGAGGAATTCAAGAAGACACCCAGTGGAGCCCTGACGTTGGCAGACTTCAGAGCAGTATGGTTGGATGAGGAGATGGACCCACCTGCATTTACAAAAGGAAGGGAACGGGAGGAAAGGGAAAAAGAGAAAGCCAGGAATACGCCCAAGGAGGTCAGGATCCAGAAGCGGAAGGGAAAGCAGAAAAGGGTGGATTGTGTCTCGGAGGATGAGGATGAGGGAGCTGAACCCCTATCTCAGCAGGTTGCGGCTCCCCCTCCAGCGATAGATCCGGCACTCTTCAATCAAGGAATCCTTATAGGCACAACAACACCTCCACCCCTCTTCT
The DNA here is from genome assembly GCA_003316145.1 of Neoboletus magnificus. Classification (NCBI taxonomy): domain Eukaryota; kingdom Fungi; phylum Basidiomycota; class Agaricomycetes; order Boletales; family Boletaceae; genus Neoboletus; species Neoboletus magnificus. The sequence continues at coordinate 127,710 of QFEI01000182.1, read as the reverse complement.
TCCCCGAGGATGAAGAAGAAATATCTTATGCCCATATTGACCCAGTCCTTCGGTTAAGTATCGAGGACGCGACGGCTCGGCCTGCTACGGACATTGAGGAAACCGTAGACCAAGCACTTGCGGATGAAGTAGCAACGTTCTTGCAAAATTCACAGAGCCTCATGCTCACCGAAGCGCTTAACGAAGTGGAGGAACGGCGTCATGCACACTTTGCTGAAGTCGATGAATTCAAAGGCCTTGACGAAGCAGAACTCGACCGCTTTCTGCTATCCGATGAAGAGGTTAAAATCAAAGAACGCGTATGGGTAGAAATGAATCGCGAGTATTTGGAGGGCATTGCCAGTATGTTTTTCATTCTCCACTATCGGGATATGTCGCTCAAGGCAATTTCACAGCAAAAGCAGATCAATTGGAAGATGGCACACAGCACCCAAGAAGTCGCAAGGTTCGTCTCTTGCCCAGACCTTCTGTCCGTGTTTCCACCGATTTACCATTTGGTGTCAACTTCTTCCAGCGACGAAAAACTGTCACAAAACCTCGCGATGAATCCACGCCGTCTGGGAGAACTGTTGCTGAGTCAGTCCGCAACCTCCTCAAGAAAAATGCAAAATATAGTAAACGAATCAATTACGATGCACTTAAAGATCTCTTCGTAGACCGCGGAAACCCGAACATTAACTTTGATGAGAAAGACAACCTGTATTCGATGGACGATAAACCGGAGGAGGGTGTGATAATCGAAGAGGGAGGCGGTGGAGTAGGAAGCCAGGAATCCTCACGGCCAGCATCCCGGAATGACTTTCCAAATGCAGCAAACGATGGAGAGGAAGATGAAAGCGAGAAGGGGGACAACGAAGATCCCTATGTCGGCTGGGATGAAGTATATGAGCAGGAAGTATGAAGAATTTATTGTGATATTATAATCCCATCGTTCGCCCGGCTTACAAGACTGTACACGTAGAATCAAGCAGTAGGTCGCATGATTCCCGACCCAGGAGTTACATTACATGTCTAGAATAGTCATAAGTGTATTATTGTCTTTGCGACTTTTTACGACAAATCCAAGAATGATGGCATCTAAGAAATGCTGAGCTGTAGGATGTGAGCAAACTATTCTAATGCAACAGCGTGATGAAAACGAAAACCACGGTAAGCGGCTATGGTGCTCCCTGGGAGAGCTGGGGTTGCTTTGGCTCCCACATTGTCCTCAGTACGTCCGAAAACCCGGCCTTGCCCAGCTTCGCGTTTTGCTCGAACCTTTGCACGAGCCAACTTTCCACTCTATCCGTCATAGCCCGCCACATTGCCATGCGTGCTTGTATTTCTGCGGTTTGCGTGAACATTGTCTGATGGGAAGATGTCGGGCTATATTGTATCCGTTCGTAACAAGATGCGAATTGAGACAAAGAAAGGTTGACGGTAGTGATCGTTGCGCTTTGCATTGCTGGGTCAACGAACGATATCTCGCGTACGTAGGCATCCTCCGATCCACCGAACAACTAGGGTGTTTGAAAAAAAAAAGTTGGTCAGGCGACATCCTGTGAGGGAGATCGACATACTTTAACGATCCAAGCGGGCGTTTTTTGTTTACAACCCAACACACGCTCTGTTCGTATTACCCCAGTGGCTGGGTCAACCGAACGATCTATTACATCGACCGTTACGACGTGCGTGCAGTGTGGATTCGGGTATTTATGCCATATTCCAATGACGACGTGAGACCAGGAGTGGCTAGAGAGGCATTGTGCATCAGGGGCCCGCGGCGGTCAGCTCCCATTAAAATTTACGCACTCATACTTGAATGATTGGGAAAAGAAATGCATCTCGAGACCGGGAATGAGCGGGGAAGCGAAGGAAAGCGGTCGTGCGGAGCTGGGGCGCGGCGTTTGACGACGAGCGGGCTCGCTCGTGATCCAGAAATTTGTGCCGATCTTTGCCATCCGATTGGCTACAGGATGTTTCGGCAAGTCGCTACACATTGTTCAATTTGGTATCTTATTCCCATGCTCTCGGTTCACTCGTGCACACATGTACAGTTGCAAGTACCAAATCTATTCTGCTGCTACTGCGCCTTATTGCTTCGTTGATCGGCTAAGAGTCGGAGCTCCATAAGACGTGACTTGAATTCCGGTCTGTAAAGCCCCGCATCAACGCTCACAAGACCCGCCTTAACGGGGTAGAAACCACTCACACTTCCAAAAGTTTCGTTTGCAGTTCCTCCTTCTCCTCTTGGAGCGAAAGTCGCTTATCCGCATTCAACTGCGTGCTGAAAAGACAGATAAGCAAGCAAGCGCGTTCGAGCACTATTGACCAATGGTAGGAACGCAACATACAACGCGTATCCACCCTGTCCATCAAATTGCAGGATCGTAGAATGATACTTCCATAAGGACGGTCGATGAGAAACAGTGAGGAGCGTGATGCCCAGGGCGGTCGCATGTTCCATCATCTTGCCCTCCATATCTGGCGGGACGAGCGAGGTGGCTTCGTCAAGAATGGCGTACTGTCCCGACATTCAGTCACCTTTGAAGGATGGGCATTCGAAAAGGGAAAAACCTGCTTTAGGTTTATGATAAAATAATCTTGCCCACGCAATCTTCTGCTGATCACCGCCGCTCAAGGCTTCCCTCCACTCGCGGGCCATGCCCCATCCACCCTCACGTCCCACGATGCTATCCATTCCTACCACGGCAAGAATAGCGAGTAGATTGTCATCCGAAATCCCTCCTAAATGTTCCCGGTCAGCAGTGATATGGAAAAAGTTACGGGGTGACCCACGAGCTTTCATCTGCTCCTGTGAGTGTGGGTAAATGACCTGGTCACGGAGTGTACCCAACGAGAGATAGGGTCGCTGAGGGATTAAAATAAAGTCTGATCCAGGTGGCTTCCGCACAGTACCACCTAGAAAGACTGAAAGAAAATATCGCATTGAAGGGTTAAACGCACCATAAATGGGCCAAAGTCCACCGAGGATACGGAATAACGATGACTTCCCAGACCCTAAAAGAATACTAATCAGATTCCTTTGGAATATGGCACAATGAATTTACCATTCGGCCCAACGATGAGTAAATGTTCCTACATCCTGTTTAGTTGCTGGATTTATCATATAAAGTAAAGTCATTACCCCTGGTTTTACGCTGAATGACAAGCTCTTAAGTAGCACGTCCCCGTTAGGAGTCACAATCGGGACATTTTTGAACTGGATGTCATCAGCTTCAAAAATCTCCCCCCGGCCGCTTATAACTGTTCATAATGAGATAAGGTGGAGCTACTGATTATCCAAAAGACGCACTTTTGCTGTTCTCTCCTTCTAATGCACTAGCTACAAGGCTTTTCTCAAACTTACCTTTGCGCACGTCCGACATCGTGTCAAGTAAGAGAGAAACACGCGCAGTGTAACCTGCAAGCTCGGCCAGATCCTTGTAAGAGTACATCACACGGCCTATCGCATCTAGTATCACGGATAGCTGTCGATTGATGAAGCCGGAAAGAACACAAGGGACATACCAGAGGAGGACAGCAGAAGCCTTCGATTTGTGACGAATCCTGGTAGAAGAATTAGTTACAAGCAATTTAAGAATCGATGCTACGCCAACCTTCCGCGCGGCTCCCAAGGTCAATGTTCAAGAGGCCAGGAAGCTTGAAGAAAACTGGGATGGCACAAACTACCAGCTTTACTGAATTCAGTCAAACGCACATATGAAAGTGTAACACTGACCCCAAAGCTTCCCCATAGCCATTTTACGATCCCCTCTTCGGCACAACCATACCACCATCTCCGAGCCATGACCTTCTCTTCATGCCGCACAAGTGTCATGTACCCCTTCTCTATGATTTCTTTCTCAGCACCTTCACCGCCAAAAAATGCGACTTCTTCGGCGAACTCTGCCAAGCGGGAATGTGTGTGTCGCAGAGAACCAGCGAGGGCGGCCGACTGAGCGGTGTATGTCCCAAATGAAGGTGTCACTGCTCGTACTACACTCTGTGTCAACCTAGAGGTTAGATTTCGATAACAGCGAGTACGTACATAATGCAGCAGATAACTGTATCAAAATTGTAAGGAGCATGAGCCCCTCGGCACCGATGTTTTGGGAGAGCTGATAGTTATAGAGAATGACATCCAGTATGGGTTTGGCCAAATTCGCATAGATGGCTGCGAGATGAGCAGAGAAGCGCTGGATATCATGTGTAATCATTCTACGTGCCCATCAATGCCTCGGAGCGGTAAGTACTGTTATGAGACTCAACTGGTCAACGTTCTTAATCCGATCATCCAAGTTTGCTGAAAAGAAAGTCAGGAAGCCAGGATCAGAAGTCATGACTTTTACTCACAAATTTTATAATAAACCTTTGAATCGAATGTCTCGGACTCCTCGGCGAGGTATTGCTGAAGCACCTCACGCGTGAGACGGGTTCGGTAGGCAATGGCAAGCTTGTTCTGGACATAACTTAACCAGCTGTTCGTCCAAGTTGCCGGGATTGCAACGAGGAGCCAGCGAACAATGTTTAAAAGGAACTCGAACGACCTGCCTCTGACAAGGGATGCAACGATCCTTCCGCATGGGTTGAACATAAGTCAACGCTGGGTGGCAGTAGCACTCACTTGCCATCGAGGGCGGCGACATATAAAGAAATCGCAGTCCTGAATACTAGCAAACTGGAGTGCATGACAAGGAGAAGAGCCTCCTTGGAGCGGATGGAAGGGATGACTATTCTAAGGATGACACCCAGGCGCTGATAAAACAGTCCATCGACCTGCAATGATGGCAGAATATGGCTTGAGATCGCCGGCACTTGCATGTTATTGAAGGGATGCTCACAGCGACGCGTGCAGGCTTTCCGTCCCTCGGAGGAACATTCTTGCTGTTCTTGGTGGGACGTGCTGCCACGCCTTGATATGCGGCTAGGAGGACATAGAGGACGAAGCCAGCAGTGAGGCCGCGTTGGACGAGTGGTCGGTGGGTTGCGTAGGTGCGGGAAAGGCTGGCGACGTGGCTCTTCGAGAGGACGGGCATGCTGGTTGGTCCGACAACTGTACATACCGACTTGCAGTGGTGACAGACCAGATGACATGTGATTTGACTGGGAAGTAGCTTATCCGACGTCTTCCGGTTGCACCCATCACACCCGTCCCATGCCTGCTAATCAACTCAATGGCGATGTCTCAGGACCGGAAAACAGTGACATCGCGCCGTCACCGTTCAAGGGCGTCATAGCAGTCGACTTGGATGATGTTTTGAGCAACACCAACGAGCATATCGCAGCGTGTTCGTGCCCTCCTTCCAAGCCCCACCATCACTTTTCACAAAGGTGGCTATGAGCAGGGCATAACGAGACATACGGCTCCAACATTAGCCTGAGCGACTACTACTACTATTACTTCTGGAAAGTACGTTCCTTGCATTGTTTGCCATGTGATCGGATCCTGAGTTGTCCGAGCGATCTTAGAATCCCTGCTGGGGCCCACCTGTCCAAACCCACAAGAAAGTCAGGGATTTCTACACGACAAACTGGGTCGAATCGATCCTGCCGATCGGGGGCGCACAAGAGGGCATTGCTGCCCTTCGTCGGCTAGGCTACCGCCTCGTCATCATCACCGCACGCAACGAGCATACCCGTGATGCTAGCTGGGAATGGACGCAACGACACTTCCCTGGTTGCTTCGAGGAAATAATATGCACCGGGCAGTTTGCTCTTCAACAAAGGTTAGATGGTGTCTCGGGCGTAGACCAGGACAGTGTGATCACGAAGAAACTGACAAAGGCAGAGGTTTGCATCCGCATCGGAGCAAAATTATTGATCGACGACTCATTGGAGAATGCGGTGGCCTGTGCCGAATATGTCGCACTCAGTGGGGACTATGTTGCGCCACCTGTGTTGCTCTTTGGAGACTACCAATGGAACAAGAGGTTATCTTTTCCTGAGGACGAGCATGATGACATGGCCTACGAGAGGCGAGCGGAGCTTGGAAATGGAAGCACTGATTTTCTGGTGGAAGACGCCCGACAGGGCGAGGAGGCTCTGGCACGGGTGAATGAGAAACGTCGGAATTTCGTACAGCGGGTGAAGGACTGGAAAGCGGTGGTGAGCTATGTAGAGGCATTGGAGGCGTAGCGACTCCCTTCTGTTCGTATCAACACTTTCGATTCATATATGTACGTGAATGCCTTTACCTCTCGCTGCGCTGCTAATTGACTGGTCATAGCTCTTCATTTGATACCATCTACTCACACAACCTGATACACACTAGATCATACCATGCCAACCTGGTACAGATACTGCCTTCATTTTTGTCTAGATATCGCTATACATTGTCGACCTAAACGTTTACCGCAAATGTTTGTGTTAGAAATAAGATAACCACGTGGCCAATCCGAGTCGGTCTCGCAATAATTTGACACGCTGCCTCAGCCTGTCACTGATCACAATGTCCTCTCGAACCGTGAGGCAGTTACAGGAGCCGCCAAGTGCACAACTCGCGCACAACTCAGCTCTTGGTGTCCTGAATGGGAGCTTCGCAGATTCTGCTCATCTTAATGACCTGCAGCGGATTTTGGATGACGCGCGCAACACCCAGGTCCAACTTGAGCAACTTGTTCGTGTCAAGTCAGCCGATCTCTCTACCCGACGCTCATCTCTCTACAGCTGGTTGAATCGGAGAAGGAGACCGATGTATTGACGACCAGCACACGAATAGAGGCTATTCTACAGCTGGACAAGGCGAAAGAGCTTGCCTCACTGCGCGACAGTCTGGAGGACGATCTTGCCTACCTGTCCCATGACTTGGTTTCTGCGCTCAGCCCCACAGGAGATGAGAATGGCCCAACTTTGCTCGAAGACATAGAGATGATGCATCGTGCTTTAAAGGAACTCGAGAGCGTTCGGTCTTATGTTGCCGTCGTAGAACGCACCCTGCAGCTCAGGTAAGAGATATGTGCCATAGTCTATTCTCCTGCCCACTCATGTAGGCTGGCAGCGAGTGGGCTTTGTCACAGATGCGCAGCAGCACTTCCCCGATAACGATGGGAACGACCTCGAAATACCAGGCTCTGCTAGCTTTCGTTAATGATGTGAGGCATTCATGCAGCCTAGTGGAAGATACCGGGAATTCGAATGGCTCCCTCAATCTCATCTTGTTTCTCGAGAGAATTTGTGATAAGACATGGGGTGACATGAAAGCAACTTTGTCTTCGTATGTCGTGTCCTCAGGCCACCGTTGACTGTACCTGATGATGGTGTTACAGAACGCTCATATTAGCTTCTGAGAACCTCAAGTGGCCAACAGCTGTTGATTATGTTACTGCGAGCAAGGAGGACCGTACAGCTTTCGAGTCCGCGGTCTCGGATTTGCTCAGATTGCAAGAAATGTACGCAACCCCGCCGAGATTTCTGTATATTCCCACCTCACCGTTGTTCTAAATGTAGCGGAGAGTCCCTCCACCTACCCCGAGAACACGAGGGCCTTTATCCGCTACAGGCACTCGTTCAGCCAGTGGCTTTACGTTTCAAATATCACTTCGACTCCGAGCGAGAGACGAATCGCTTAGACAGGGTGCGTAAACACTGTCATTTGTGCGAATGCTGCAGACTATTCAGACCCATTTTTTTCAGCCCGAGTGGTATTTTACGCACATCGCCAACGTTGCCCATGATCACCGGCCATTCATGGAAGGTGTCATGCAAAGACTAGTATTCGGGTCCAAGTTTCAAGATGTCAATGCATGGGTACGTGAAATCAAATAACTTCGTCTCATGGAAGCACCAACGCAGTCGCAGCACAATTATACGACCCTTCTGCTTCCTATACTTGAGCGAAAACTCAAGCGTTCGGTTCCCGTGCTGCTAACTCGACCCGCCTTGTTAGCGCATACAGTGTATCAGTCATTAATCTTTGATTCTACCCTGCGTGACATGGGCTATGAATTCGTCCTAGACAAGCGAAAGACACACGACGAAAGAAGGGAAACCGAGCAAGGAGGCATCAGCAAAGTGATTCTAGATCAGCAGGATTGGTTCAACGCTTGGCTGGAAGGAGAGAAAAAGTGTGGGTTCAGTCTTTTATCTATTCAACTGAGATCGTGAGTTTAAAGACAATGCAGTCGCGGATGATCAATACCACGAAATTATCAGTGCTTCTGATGCTTGGGCCATTGCTGATGATGATAGACATGAATACACACAGAACCATGCGTCCCGAGATATCGACCTCAAGGCAACAACTTCGGCTCGGAGAATCAAGGCTCTTGTTGAGCAGGTGACTGGTGTGTCCTTGTTCAACTATCTTTGCCATTTCTGCTCACCCACTGCAGATCGCTACTCGCCTCTACCGTCTTTCCGACAGCGTACTCAATTTCTTATTCACGTTCAACTCCCAATCCTAGAAGTGTACCACTCTCGGATCTCTTCGTCGCTGGATGCCTTCGAGACGCTCTCCTCTGCTCTTGTCCGCGCAGTACCCGGCGCGTTGGGTGTAGACGGCCCTAAGGCAGATGGGCGGAAACTGACAGGAGGTGTTGAAGGGAGTCAGCGCTTGTGTAAGGCTCTACTAAGCGCGAGGTACATAGAGAACACTATGCGATCTTGGGGAGAGGAGGTGGTAAGCATGTCTACTGTTTTCTTGATCGTCTCCCCAAACAAGCAGTGTCTAGTTCTTCCTGGAACTTTGGGCAGAGATCAATCATCGTGCGTCTCTCCGTATAACAGCGGGATCGCACGCCTCTCTCCCTGAGCACAATACACGGGCCAGTCATGGAGCAACGACTTCTGAGGGAACTATCTTTGAAGAGCTCGTCACGCAATTCGCAAAGCTTTCCTCGCGAGCTGAAGATATGCTAGTGCAACAAATTTGCGGTGAATGTGAAGGCTCACTAAAGTCCCACTTCTCCGCCCTGGCGACGTGAGTACTTGATGCATTTATGAGATGTGAAGCGGCATTCGACTTCTTCACTGACTTGCAATTTTAAGAAGTCACACACAGGACCCAGACGACAGTACAGTGGAAGTCGCCGTCCCAAGTACCTTACTCCCGGCTGTTGCGCATCTTTCGTCCCATTTGGCCTTTTTACGGAGCACGCTTCCCCCCTCCGTCGCTACAAGACTCTACAGACGAACTGCATCACGAATTTCGGAGCATGTACTACAGCGGCAGGTCCTCTTCCGACCAGGCTTGACACGTGGCTCAGCACGGAATGGGCTGACACGCACCCAAGCACGCGTCGTCCAAGCGGAATGCGAGCTCTGGGTAGAAACCTCTCAAGTCGCAATGAACACGTCGCGCACCCGGATTGAAAAACCATGGAGCCGGTTACTGGCGGCTGGACGTCTGCTCGGCGCAGATCTACGGAAGCACGAAATGTTAGTCAACGCTTTGTTCGGTGGGAAGAGCGACGGATGGGAGGAGCCCCTTGATAACGTGACGGAGCTAGGCTCTGGGGGTCTGGGGATGGACGAGGTCAAGACTGTGTTAAGGCTGAGGGATGATTGTCCACGGTAATTAGACGAGGACTGGACGGACCCGGAGGCGTGTGGTTGCATGGGAGATTGCAACGTGAATCGACAATGCAATGATAGGGCAGAACTATGGCACAGCGTTGCGTTTGCTAGTGTGTCCGGACTCCGTGAACTTCCTTCGTGTGTTCCGGATCAAACAATTACAAATGTCGAGTTCACAGAGTGAGAGTCCCACATGAGAGTCAAACTCTGGTTTCGACCATCAATTCCCGTCTCAACACAACAGTCCAGAGTACAACAACACAGCAGGATACAGATGCGCTCGTGAAGCAATGGAACGACAGAGGCGATAAAGGAAAGGAAACTTGGTATCAACACTGCTAGAAACTACTACCCACAGCGGCGTCGGCGGAGATATCATACCTTGTAAACGATCCCATCGCTCATCATAAGCTCATCTGAATCCGTCATAATCTGGCAAATAGCAGTGGCCTCGGCGGTCCCAAATAGCGCATCCGTGGGCAGTCCGGCATTCACCAACTCTACAAGCTCCGCCAAAAAAAACTGTTCCTCATCTTGTAGATGCGAGGCGAACAAGTTTGCCACTCTAGATCGGAACAACTGGAGTCTGCAATGGGAAAATGAGTGTGATGGGGGAAAAATATGATGGGTCAGTTGCGGTGTCTTGAGAAGAGGAGGCCGTTTGACATGCCGTTCTAGTCGAGGGCCGCCATCCCTAGCAGGCTCTGCCCCGGTCGCCGGAACCGCGACCATATTTACATCCTGACTGTCATCTTTCCACAAAGAATTTTGGCTCTCTGCTTGATTTAGAACTTTTCCACCATTGGGTTGTTGCTGCGGCGCATTTGTACGTTCGGCTGTTTCGGGCTCTTCGTCATCGACATCATCGTCATCACTGTCCTCATCCGAGCTATCCTGCGAACCATCCTCGCCCTTGCCGGCGGTCGCACCCCCATGATTAAGCTTACGCTTTTTTCTCTTTTGCCGGCTTCGCTTCGCAACTTCCTTGTAGAGAGCATATCGCATTATCTCCTCGGCCACTCTTGCGTCGTCCTGTTCAACTTTGGCCGAGAGTCGGGCTTTTGCATGAGCGGTAGACAGACGGATCAGTGTCTCCAGTGTACGCGCGGTCAACGGTGCGGTCTATAAACTATGTCTCAATCCGGGCGAGAAATCGACAGAATTATAGTCACCTTCTTCTTATTCGCCTGACTCTCCTCCTCGTTACGGAGATTAGCATACACGTTTACAATGTGATTTGCCGCGCCGTTCGTGAGCACAGGCGCTGGTCTGCTCTTCGCATACTGGATGTACTTCTTGACGAAAGTGATGCTGAGAACCTCCACTTTTACCCGATTGCCCCTCCGAGTGCGGGACTTTGCCGCAGTGAAGCCGACGTGAAGCAGCGGGTCGTATTTCTCGAACGGACCGGATTCTCCATCAGTGTCCTGCTCAACTGGAGCGACACCGGGTCCGTCAATGGCCAATGGCTGAGTGAGATTGTCGTGTACAGGTGTCCCTTCCTCAATCCCAGGAGGAAGGTACCGATGCAGCCGAAGAACATGGTCTGCGATTCTACGGTCACGCTCTTCATCGATGTCATCAGTAACAATGAAGAGAAGATCGAAACGTGAGAGGAGGGAGTCAGGGAGGGCAATGTTTTTGTGTGGATCTTTATGGATATCGTACTGTGCAGCGGCGTCAAAGCGTTGTCGGTGAAGTCTCTAGCGATGACTTACTTGCCCGTATATTGGGTTGGCAGCCGCGACAACGCTACATCGTGCATTTAAACTCGTATGGATGCCTGCCTTGGCGATGGTGACCGTTTGTTGTTCCATGACTTCGTGTATTGCCACACGGTCAATGTCTGACATCTTGTCAAACTCGTCAATGCAGACTACACCACGATCGGCGAGGACCATTGCGCCTGCTTCAAGGCGACGCTCGCCTGTATCTCGATCAGTTGTAACGGCAGCGGTCAAACCAACGCCGGAGCTCCCTCTACCAGTTGTGGCAATCGCAAGTGGTGCTGTGCCGAGGACGAATCGTAGGAGTTGTGATTTTGCGGTCGATGGGTCGCCGACCATGAGTAAATTGACGTCGCCACGGATGTGCGTGCCGTTCGGGAGATTCTTTTCCGCGCCACCGAGGAGGAGGAGGAGGATGGCCTCCTTGATTTTGTCGTGCCCAAAGATTGAAGGGGCAAGTGACTGCGAAAGTAGGTGGAAAATGTTGCGCCGTTTGGCAATTTGGTTGATTTGCCGGATGTCGGTATCGGTCAACGGAGTTTGGGCAATGCCACCTCCTATCTTCGAGGAAAGGAGGTTGATGTTGTTTGCGAGGATAAGAGATCTTTCAAGAGTATTTGAGTGGCTATATTGGGCATGAATATAAATCAATGCTCACTTGAAGGCGCCATTCGAGCCACCCCCAACACTTCTGTAAAAGCCAACTAGTTGAACACGATCGCCGGGCTTACACTTGTCAACAAGGTCATCGTCAAGAATGATGTCCGTGCTCCGCGGCAACTGTCCTGGAGGGGCGCGCTCGGGCATCTCCTGTATGCTGATCCGCTGGTGATCCCGAAACACGCAATGGCCGTACTCCATTTGCAAAGGATGGCCGTCGTCGTCCTGTTGTGGAGTTACGGTGGAGGTTGGGGGGAGATTGGAAGTAGAAGTTGTGGCATCGCGATACTCGCGCGAATGAAATAGTTTTGTGTCAGGACAATAGTGCACTGACTTTAGCATTTTGGGCCTGACAAGGGAACAACGGGTGATAATGCCCTCTAGTGATATCATCTTTCCGAGGTGCTCGGCCTTGAGGGTTCGTGGGCTGACATGGTGATCACCAAACGATCCACTGAAGCCTACACGATAACTCTTCCCTTCGAGCTCATGTTTCTCGGCGTCGTGAACCTGGGTGACAACATTCACTAGAGCATCGTCAAAAGCTGGAAGAAAGTCGACGGGCTGTTTGAGAAGACCGTCGGCGTATTCTCTGTTGTAATCGCGGAGATCGTCGATGTTGACGATGAGACGCGTTTGTTCTGTGCGTAGCAAGCGAGCGATTTCGTCCCGATAGTTGTAGACGGGAGAGTCTGAAATGAGGAACTCTTCAAAGACACGCGTCCTGTCGCGCATCAGGTCATCCTGAGGAACAGGCTCGTCAAGCATCGACATGATGGTCACTGTGTAAGCTTAGGCCTGACCAGACGCGTAGGAACGCGTGCGTCGACGCGGGAAAGCCGGCCCTAATCCACTTATCCATTGGCTCGAGCTCACGAAGGAAGGACCAGCTCGGGGAATGTTAATGCGGAGCGAATAGCTGTCCTCCAGTTGTTTGTACTGTTCTAAGATTTTATCGGCATGTCGAGTCGATGCCATGACGTGCACTAGCCACTCCCACTGATGCACAAAAAGAAAGAGACCGAAAAAAANNAAAAAAATCAATTCTTTGTAGGTGACATGGGAGTAGCAAGTGGCCCGTAGTAAGAAAAAAACAAGGTATCGGGAATACACATTCCAAGTGAAAACTACAGGCTGATGTATAGAATACATCCGGGTACTGGCCAATTCTCCTGGGACAGCGCCGCTGGAGAATAAAACAAAAGAGTGTGCGATACATAGGTCGATAGGTTGTGCATACGGCAAGAAAGAAATTAGTAAAGAAGAAGGGCAGCACTTGACGGGATCGACAGTAGGTGATGGCGCGATCGTATATGAACCGGTGATGCCCCGATTTTGGGGATACAGACGTCGAAAGGAATGTGTAGGTGCTTCGAACACACGCGAGTTAATATGATGGGGGTCCTGGAACATGGCCGGAAACGAAGCTTACGAGGGGCAAGGTTCGTTGATCACTATCTACCAGTCAGGAGGACCACCACCACTCCCACCGAATTGATCCGCCACGGGACCCTATACAGCAGGCATTCAGAAAGGCCGCATCTAACTGGTTGGGGGATGGAATAATACCTTGATGTCCCGCGCGGCGGGCTCAGCTGCCATCTGGAGTGGAGTGATTAGTTCAACCATAAGGGAGGAGAAGGAAAAGCATACCGGATGAGCGAGCGAAACCTGGACGAGACAAGCCAAGAGGAGCGCTAGGTAACACTTTGTGGTGACCATAGTGAAGCTGGGAACTTGTTTGTGCTGGGAAACGGCGTGGAGAAGGACATGCTTTTATTCGGATCCTGGGGAGGACGAATATGAGAAAATGATATGCCGATCGTGGTCACTGGGCCATTCAGGAACCAGGTGTTCACTTCGGCCGCCGCGCACTTTTTTTTCATTCGAGGGAAATACAGGCACGGGCCATGTGCACCTTAGCTTCAGGAAGCACCATGAATCATGGAACCCAAGCTAAATCACGTCTTCTCGGGCGGTTGAGGTGGCCCAAACGCACCCTGAAATTCCACCTACCCTTGCTGATCTCCCCCAGGGATCGGATCCGTCATGGGGGTCCACCATCGTCAGCATCGCCATCCATGCAGTCGGAGTGCGTGCGTGTGTGTGTGTGTGACGCTTTTTTTCCCCTTTGCAATCCAGAAAAGAATGCGGACCGCCTTACCTGCCTAATGGGGGTACGACGTGGCAAAGAGTTCCAGTAGGCACATTCCCCATCCGATAGCCAACATTCATGTACCTTTCACCAAAAATACAGCACGAAAAAACCCTCTTGATCTTCCACGACTGAGTAAAATGACACAATGATTGGACCGGCGAATGGGGGCCAAGCCCAAATCGAGCTTGCTGAACCTAACTAAATTAAAATTTCAACTGAGCCCAAACGGTTGCACTCTTCTCACTGATCCGTTACCGTGAGTTCGGAAAAGCTTGCGATACCATGGGGATACAGCGAAATACTCACCATCTACAGCGGATCTTTTGTGATTTCTAAACTTGTTATCATTGACGTCACAACAAGGTCACTATAGCTTGCGAACGGAACATGCATCAAGATTAAACCGACTATAGACATTATAGAAACAAAACTCAGTCCTGCATGAAGCTGTCAGCTCCTGTACTCGTGCCAGCTCCACACAACTCACCCATAGCTTGATCAAACCGTCCCACGAAGCCGTTATAACCTTCGACTGCATACCAACCATCAGCGCCGACCAGATGTCACGATGGTAATATCACTCACGGATTCATGTGGTAACCACTCGTGGGCAATCACCACTTTGGAGTGCGCTTTTAGGCGTGACTTGATTCGACCACTTTTCCAATCCCAAAACACCACGTTTCCCTCACTGTCTCCGCTACTGATCCACTTACCATCCGGGGAAAATCCCACCTGGCAAGCGTATCCTGCCACGGAATGTCCCGCGAACCTTTTTTTCCTATTCTGACGGAAATTGTCCGTGCTGTACACGAGAATCTGGTTGTCCAATGACTGCGCGGCAAAGTACTTTTCTATATTCACATGAGATTGCGAATGCGTTAGATGACGGAAAAGCCGTGCCAACAAGAACATGGTACGAACTCGAGGGATGCAGAGTGACAGCGGGCATAGAATGCATGTGGGGTTCCGCGATGTACTTGATCACGACGGGTATATCATAGTCCCACGCCCGGATGGTTTTGTCGTCCGAGGTAGTAACGAACCGACGATTTTCGTCGACGAACGTGATCGTGTTCACGGGTCCCAAGTGTTGGTCGTATTCCTGCGTGATCTCGCCCGAGTTCATATCATACTGGGAACATGTCAGCACCCTCTATGAGGAATCAAGCTGGACACAAGGCGGACCTGGATAATCTTTTTGTCCGACATACCAGCGAGAAAGATATGCTGTTTGTCATCGTCGGGGTGGAAACGGACAACGTAGGGGGTCTTGCCGTTGCTGAATCGCTTGAGACACTGGCCAGTCTCGGTGTCCCATAGCTTCATTTGACGATCGTAACCACAGGAGAGGAACTTTCTACCGTCATTTGAAAAGGTGACATCCTTGACAGCCTGCACGTGGCCGTGGAAAGTTCTGAGACAGTTTCCATGGGTATATACGTCCCAAAGCTACGAATAGAGGCGGATGTCAAGGAGGATACGAAGAAGGAAGGGAGACACGCGACGTGCCTTGATCTTGGTGTCCATCGATCCACTGAGTAAAAGGTGGCCCGTGTGAGGGAAGAGACGAATGACGGACACGCCCTGTGTGTGGCCGGTCCATGTATGGATGCACGCCTTGGGGATAAAGGTCTCTTGGGAGCCAGCCTCTGCAGAGAGATGTGGGGCGTCGGCGAAGGGGGGATGCATGTAGGTCCTGCCCTGGTAATCGGTCATGGACTTGCCATGGAACACGGAGGTCTCTTGGCCAACACCGCCGCGCTTGGGTTTTGCTTTCTTCTTGACGACTAGGGGCTCTGGCTCCTCGTCTTGTTCGGAGTGTTCGGGAGCCTCCTGCTCTTCGACACCATCCAAGAAGCCGGCCTGCTCCTCGCCCTCCCACGCAGCCCACGGACCGACGTAAGCGTCATCGCCGTCGACGATGTCCAAGTTGCCCTTGTTCTTTCTTTTTCGTTTGAGGTCCTTTTTCTGGGCGTTGGTGGGGCGGATGGAGTCTACGGTGGCGAAGCCATTCTGGCGGGCGCTGTCGAGGGAGCCAAGGACGGAGGGCGCGTTGGGGTCGACGGAAGGGTTGACGGAGTAGCCGAGGATGGAGTGGGTGAGATGCTGTGCCTTGAAGGCATGGTCGGACATAGCCTGCTCTTCAACGTGGCCGGCAAGCGCGTTTTGGTTGAGGAAACGATTCCGATCAGCGAATGGGTTCTCGGGGCCTTGGACGGGCAGGACCATGTCGTGATAGGGTATGTTGACGTTCATCTGTGTGTCTGTTGGACGAGTGACGAGAGAGGTGTGTGTGAGGGGGTCCTGCGGGCAGAAGATGAGGACGGGGAGAGGAACTCGGACTCGGACGCACTTGTTGGAGGACATGCGGCGCGGGATTGGAGACGGCACATGGCTCGAGGGTGCGTAGTCTCTTTGATGCGGGGATGTTGGCGATGCCAAAGGCGTCCTGGGCGATGTTGTCGGCGTCGTTGTCGTCGTCCGAGGCGTAGGCGTGGAGGAGGGACATGATGGCGATGGCGAGGACGGCGAGTTATGTAATCAGAGACCTCCTAGGGAGGCTTATATGAACTCGCTGAGTGTACTAAGCTGGGCCCCCAACAAAGTCGTATCTAACTCGCCCTTCATGACCGAACGCGCCGTCGGTCGTCCCTGGACTGCCCGCGAAGACGAGCTCCTCGCCACCGCCGTCGCCGTGCACGGCCAGGTCGACAACTGGAAGGCCGTCGCTTTATCGGTCCCGGGGCGGACTAATAAGGCGTGCAGGAAGGCAAGCTGTCCCATCTCCCTTCCAGCCCGCCGATCTCTCACATTGTCTCGATATCGACTCGCTAGCGGTGGCTTCACTCCCTATCGCCGAGCGTGAAGAAAACTGCCTGGACGAAAGAAGAAGATAATCTCCTTTTGGAGCTCTATAAGATCCATTCCGCGAAATGGGCCGTCATCGCCAGGAACATCCCTGGCCGTACCGACGACGCGTGCTCAAAGCGTTATCGCGAGGCCCTCGATCCAAACCTCAAGAAAGACGACTGGACCCCCGCCGAGGACGAGACGCTCATCGCCGCCTACAACCGTCTCGGTGGCAAATGGGGCCGTGTCGGCCAAGACCTCCAGCGCAGTGGCTTAGCGTGCCGTAACAGGTAGCCCTCTCCTCCCTTCACCCGTCTTCCGTCGCTCACCCCGCCCCAGGTGGCGGCTGCTCGAGCGAAAACGAGCGACCGCGTCCGTTGCCGATCACGCCCTGCCCTCCTCCCTCCCTCCGTCCTCTGACTATTCCTGGCCACCCCTCCCAATGATCGAGCCCTCGCCCTATTGGGACGACTCATTGTCCCACGTTGACGCACCCCCCTCCGCTCCACCGTCGACCCACGCCGCAGCTCGCAACAGCGTCGATGTCCCAGCACCACCCGTACAGCATGCACAGCTTATCCCGCAATTGGTCGACTATCCTGCTCCATTCCATTACTCCTCCTCGTCACTCAGCTCAGCCCTCTCCTCTCCACAGCACGCAATCCGGTATGAAAAAGACGCCGAGGCCATGGCTTCTAATGGACGCCAATCGCCAGTGCTTCCAACTGCCTCCGTTCCGCCGGACAACACTTCAACAGCTGTGTTCGCTCCATTCGATTACGAGTCTTCCTCATCGACTTGTGCAGTCTCCGTCAGCTCCACATCCCCAACCCCCCAGGCCACCTACACTGAGGACATGCAGCAAAGCAACATATACAACGATTGTCCCCATCAATTTCATCAGCTCCAACGGAGTGTGCCGCACACGACCATCCCGGTTCACACCTCTTCCGCTCATCCTGTGCAGGTCGATCATTACACGGCATCTGTTGGACACGAGGATTGTAGCCTCTCGCATGCTGCATTGACAACTCGACACCAACCGACACCACAAAGCGGCTCTCTTCGGGCTCCAAGCTCCGCCGATTCCTATTTCGCAACTTCACAGCTCCCTGAGCAGCAGGCGAGCCACATGTCATCATCGATGACTTCAGTTTCGCTTCTCGACAAATCCGACACGTACTATCACGCGTCTCCAGAGCCACAGCTTGACGTCAACGCTCAGCACACTCTCCTTCCTGCTCCTGATCCGCTTTCCCTCTCCGAATCACGTCCTGGCTATCATTATGCTCATCGGCGTGACCCCTCTCGTGCACGAGTTGTGGAGACAATGCATGGCCAAGAGCAGCATGGCGAATATCACCACAACCACGTGCAGCCAGACCAGAGCCGCCACAGTCACCAACCGTCGAGGCAACCAACCACTTCCTCGTCTGAAACCCGATATGCTCTCCAACAAGCTGAGCGCCGCGATGTAAACACACCTACCCAATCAGAAGCGGGCTCATCTCATGCAACGCCTGACCACTACTATACTTCCAATTCTTTGCACTCATCACAACTAGTCCAACGGTCATCTGCTTCCCCTCGTTCCATAGGAATGCCATACGCGAAACAACCATCATCGGACCGCCCGTCGACCAACTCTGACGACCACCGCTCCCACTCCTTTCATCCCATCCCAAGGCAGAAAATTGGCGCGACCATTTCTAGGAAACGACCCGATACACAGGTGCCGTTGCGCCTGTCGTCAGATTTGCAAGCGACCCCCGAGTAAGTTCCTGTGAATCCCAACAGATCTTCAGTGTTCCTCATGCACCACAGTCCTTCTATCAAACCTTATGCTTGTGGCCACGAGAGCTGCTGGCCTTCCCATGCAGCGTCGAGCCGTGCCTGTTATTGCACTTCGCGTGGCCTCTCGGATCACAACAAAACCGCACACCCGGAAGATTCGGGAGGCGACAGACCGTATCGGTGTGGTCTGGAGGGATGTGGTAAATCTTGGAAGGTTTGCACAGTTCTTTTGTCGCGCACTCATTCGACTGACCTATGCATTAGAGCATCAACGGACTGCAGTACCACCTTCAGATGTGAGCTTGATTGTTGTCATGATGAGCATCGTCTGACTGCTATTTGCCACAGTTCGAAGGCCCATTTTCAACACGCCATCACTTCTAGCATTGTCTCTTCCTATATAAGTGGTCTTGCAGTCCCTGCATCCGTGGAAGCATCCACTGTAGCGTCGACCGAAGGGGAGGATAGGACAAAGAAACAGTACAAATGTCCTCACGAAAATTGCCCCAATCAGTATAAACAACTGAGTGGCCTACGTTATCACTTGGCTCATGTAAGTATGAGTGTCAGCAGCGGGCACGACACTCAGTTAGCCTCTTTTTTTCAGGGCCACCCAGTGGAGCTTCCCAAACAGTTGGATCTCGTCCCTCCTGCTTTAAGCCGCAAGTTGGCAGAGAAGATGCGCGTTCAAGCATCTGTTCCATCATCTTCCGAGCGTCAGACAGGCAACAGTTCGGAAGTATCGCATCACTCTACCCAGGGTCCTTTCAACACCTAGAATTCGCCTCTCCATGATGCTACTCAAAATGTTTAAATGATTTCTTGTTTATCGTATAAATGGTCAGTTATTTAGCTCCTTGGTTCAATATGTATACGTAGGCAAGCCATCACCTATTCTATTCGTCATATCACACATTCAATCTGTGTCGTAATTTACATGTACTTATTGATATCTTTAACGGTGGATACCTCTTCCGCCGATTCTATGTGTTGGAAGAGGAGCTCGAAGCCAATCCTTGAAACTCTAATATGACCAAGTAGATTGATCCGACAACGAACACTGTCCTGAGATCCTCCTCAGGAACCGGAGTTTCGTCTATTATTACCCGGAGCGAATTGGCTGGCGCTATACCTTGATTAGCGATGGCTCTATCGGGGGTGACAGTAGACGTACAGATCTCTCAACGTTGGATCGGACATGAGTTCCTCCATTGAAGGCATTTGTCCATTCTGAACACGACCCATCTGATGGTGAATAGGTGTCGGTCATCCAGAAGCAGAAGACGAAGGCAAGCATACCATATTTGCTACGGCTGGATTGGACATGAGTCTTTCTAGGCCACCGTTGGCCATCAATTGTTGTGCCATTTGCATCATCATCGGATTGTTCATCATGCCCGCCAAGTTGGGCAAGCCTCCTCCAGCGCCGAACATATCCGCCAGACCAGCCAAGTTTGGCGGTGCATCCGAACCAGCAGAGCTCGGGGGCGGAGATGACGAGCGAAGCTGATCCTCGGGCATGAGCGGCGGAGGGCCATCATCCTCGTCCTCGGGAGGCAAACGGTCTTTTGTGTTCTTGAGGCCTGATTTGAGATTCTCGTTTGTCGGATCCAGTTCGGCGCCCTTGCTAAACGCGGCTGCAGCGGCCTTGTAGTCGCCCAAGCTGTAACATGCATGGCTGAAAAGGTGAGTGAGTGGTTCATGTCGGATGCCACGGAGCGAAGGGGGTACCCAAGGCGTGAATAAGCTCTGACGAAGGAGGGGTCGACTTCGATGGCCCTCTTTGCGTCTTCGACTGCGGAGGTGTGGTCTCCTTTGCTAGAGTAGGCGGCGGCACGGTTGGAGAAATAGACGGCATTGTTGGGGTCAAGGGCGATTGCCTTGGAATACGACTCAATTGCCGCATCGTGCTTTTTGGCGGACATTTGAGTGTTTCCAGTTTGCTTGTGCTTCTCTGCTTTCTTCTTGTCCTCTGCGGACGGGGTCTTGGGCGGGGCAGAGGTGGATGGGGGTGGTGACGCAGAGGACGGTGATCCGACTTTGTCTCTTGTCTTGAGAAAGACCTCGAATATGGTCTGCAGCTTTGCTGGCTTGATACTGAGCTTCTTTCGCTGGGTATCGTTGGATGGATCTACGCCAAAGGCCTCGCCGATGCATTGGACTGGAAAGGGTGAACTGGGGCCCGAGGGCGAGATGTGGAGAACCGGGAGACGTACTCGCGATCTCGAGACCCTCTTTGTCGTCGTCCTTGACGGCGCCGTCCTGTATAGATTCGTTTAGGAAATCGACAAAGGCGAGGACGAGCTGTTGTTTCTTCAAGTCTGCCATCGTTGCTGGTGGTGGTCAGTGCCCAATCTACAAAGCAAACAGCCAACAACAAGACCGCAAAGTCTCTGCTCGGACGCGTCGGCGAGGACGAGGACGAGTTCGACATGTTTTTCTGTGGTATTTCTGGCGAGCCTCCGCAGGACCCCGTCGTGTCCGCAAAATCGGGCCACGTCTACGAGCGTCGTCTCATCCTCAAGTACATCAACGACAATGGTACTGACCCCCTCACCGGCGACAAGCTTGAGGAGTCCGACCTCCTCTCAATCAAAGCCAGTCCGTTTTCCCGTCCCCGACCCCCTCTTTAGGTGTACTGATAGCGTCCTAGACCCGAAGGCTGCGCCCCCGAGGCCGCCAACCGCGACTTCCATCCCCGCCCTCCTCCATACCCTTCAAAACGAATGGGACGCCCTCGTCTTGGAGACCTTTGCGCTGAAACAGCAGTACAACAATACTAGGCAAGAGCTGAGCTATGCCCTCTACGCACAGGATGCAGCTAGCCGCGTCGTTGCTCGTCTCATTCGAGAGCGCGATGCTGCTAGAGAGTACGTCCTGCGCTCTTATTCCCGCGCCTCTGTCCTAACAGGTAGATATGCAGGGCTCTGGCCAACGTCCAGGCTAGCATGGGCATACCGTCCACACCAACCAACGGCGCAGACGTCGAAATGACCGAAGAGCCCTCCCCGGCCAATCTACCAAAGCATGTTATTGACCAAATCGACGAAACTCAGCAGAGCTTGTCTGCCACGCGTAAGAAGCGCAAGGCACCCGCTGGGCACGCTACCCTTGCAGAGGTCAAAACTTTCGCGGCGAAACAAACCATTGCCTCCCTCCACTCGGCCTCTCCTGCCGGCATTAATTCGGTTGCCATCTCACGAGTAAACTCTTCTCAGTTTTTGACCGGTGGCAACGACAAAGTCGTGCAACTCTATGATAGAAATACGGACAAAGTGCTTGCATCTCTCAAGGGACACACAAAGAAAATCAATCATGTCGCTTTCCGGGAACGAGATGGCGAACCCACCTTGCTGTTGTCTGGTGGTGCCGACAAGATTGCCAAAATATGGTCGCATGACAGTGCTTCTGGCGAGTACCTGCCCAAAGCCACGATCAAGACGCACAAAAGCGACCTGACTGGCTTAGTCGTTCACCCCACGTCTACGCTAGTTGCGTACTCATCCCTCGACAAAACATACTCCCTGCACGAGCTCTCCAATTTCTCTCTGGTGTATCACTCTGCTCCTGTCGACGAACCCATCAGTTCGCTTGCCGTCCATCCGGACGGTGCATTACTCGCACTTGGGACGCCTTCATCAAAGATTCAAATATCTGACGTCCGCTCAGGTACCCTGGCTGCTACCATTTCGTCCGAGGGTGCCCCGTTCTCGGTCCATACCTTGTCGTTCTCCGAAAATGGGTATCACCTTCTAGCTCCTGGTAGCCTGTCCTCTGTGGCTATCTGGGACCTCAGGAAGATGACAACCGCACACTCCATACCACTTGGTGATGCATTCAAGATCAACAAAGTCATTTATGATTATAGCGCCAATTTCTTTGGAGTCGCTGGCAATGAAGGTATCCGTCTATTTGCACACAAAACCTGGGAAGAACTGGTTCGCTTCGAGGAGGCAAGCGACGTAACAGATATTGTGTTTGGTAATCAGGGGAGAGAGCTTTGGGCCACCAGCGGAAGGGAGGTCAGGATTTGGGGTGTTCCCGAGTAGTCCATGTAATCTGTCTCTCAAAGGTATTTTTGACGGCCCTTATATATTACCACTTGTGCCGCGCACGGTTGGCGTTGTTCAGTCTACGAAAAGACGAACCATGAAGTCGAAAACATCTTTCTCAAGCCTTCACCTGCCTGTCGGGTTTAGGGAATGAAGTGGTTGATTCATGCGTTGGCGTAACTACTTGGTACATACAATGCGTAACTTTGACGAAATGGTCGCCCGAGCGTAAAACCCGAAAGAAAATAAAGGTAATCCGAAGTAATGCAAAAGTGTTTAGTGGGTTAGAAAGAACAGTGATGCAGTTGGAGCGTAAGGGCCAAGGCGATAGGAAGAAAATGTGACGTCGCGGCCACCAGTCGTGCAGAAAAGTTGGGGACAAGGCACGCAGAGATGTACAGAATATATGGGTACAGCATACTGGTTTTTCAATGTGTTGCGGGCGGTCACCATTTCGATGGTCCAAAAGTCTGTCCGATGGGCATCACATTCAGCGGTGTGCCAAGAAAGTCGGCGGTGTTCTGCCAAACGGTGTTACCCCACCAGTTGAGGGTGATGCCACCCTTGGGTAGCTGCAGGGTAAAGAAGATGAAGAGTACACCGATTGCAACCCCAGCATCAAGGCCTGCCGCTAGAATGTAATTGTAGCGCATCCACCATTGGAAATGGTAGCGGCGCATGAACCACTGGAAGATGAAGCCCACCGCCAACCACGATGAGTAATTTAAACCTGTCGCAGGAGGGAGGGAACCAATTCCAGCAAAGATTACGGGAATGTTGATGTAACGCCAGTAGGAGAGGGGGAATCGGCGTGCGAGGTAGTAGAAAGGGATCGGAAGCACGGCCCCAAGGAAAAAGAACCACAGGAATGGGCTATACATTGCCCCTGGGCTGAAGATTCTCTGCGGCCCGATTCCTCCCCACAGCAGCGAAGCGGTAGCGAACACAGTCGTCCCGGGACACGTGAAGAACTGAGGTTGGTGGGGTTGACAGATGTCCACAATGTTTGCAAACATCCAGTCCTGCACGAGAGTGACCACGATGCAGCTAACAGATGCAGCTATCACCTGGGCGAGGAACATAGGACGAGGGGGAACCTTCATGTAATGGCCAAGCTTCAGGTCACCAGCGAACCCAACCGATTGGACTGTACCAGCAAAAGCGACGCCTTTGAAGACCATGACGGCCACGGGTCTGCCTGGAAGAATGTAACCGGCGACGAGTTCGTATATAACGGATAGCGAGACTTGTTGGTTTGTGATCGCCTGGATCATGCCAACAGGGATAGCCATAAGCGCGGCGAGAAACAACGCAAGGCAAACTCCCCAAATGGGTAATTCGGTGGGGTAGACCTCAACCGAGACGAACAGAAGTATCAGCATTGTGATTCCCAACAGTGCATACCACCATTGTGGAACCTCGGTATATGCTTGCATCAGGCGCGAGTGGACGTCACGCTCATCCTTCAGGTTACTCCTGAAGCGTTTGATAATATCGTGACGGTACCACACTAAGAATAGTGTTCAGACAGGAAGGCTATGGAAATGGAAGGATACTGACGGAGGGTGTGGATAACGATGGATGTGAATGCAGCAAATGCAACACCATATGCGATGGCCAATGTAGCAGGCAGGAATGTTGGAGAGTATGCCTCGTATTTCGTGTTGTTGAAAATGCTATTGGTGAGGATTTGCGACGGATCGAAAGGCATACCAGTGTTATCGAAGGTGATTGACGCTGACATGGGCAAGTAACTCATGTAGAAGCTGTTTGTGTCTAAGGCGGGGGTTAGGAACAGGGTTCTGGCGATGCAAACAAACGGCTCACAGTAAAGAATGGGTGCAAGGATCCAAAAAAAGACGACGAAGCCAACAGCTGTATTTGCCTCTGACCACCACTAGAAAATAGGATGAAGCGAAGGTAATGACACCCAAGGAGATGAACGCACCGGTGTGACGAGAGGGTTGGCAAAGTAGGATATCATTGACCAGTCAAACGTTAAAATACCCATGCCAAGACCCGTAGATGTGCCAAACAAGGTATTGACGACAACATTACTCGGCGCGATCCAGCACACCCAGTTGAAAACACTGAGGCCGGTCCAAAGGAAGCCGGGTATAAAGTACCACACGAAGCTGCATGCAAAAACGATGGCGAAGAACTTTTCCCGAGAAATGTGGCGGCGATCAGGCTTGCCATACGTCCGGTGAAGAGTATTGAAGAGCGCACAGTTGACCAAGGCACCGGGCCAGATCATGCTGTTAGGGTAGACGAGGAAACGGCGGAGGAGACCACCCAAAGAGAAGCCGATCAGCTGCGTTGAGAGAACAAGCAGGATCTCGTAAGCATGGCTGAGCGTCTGGTTGTAGAAAATGCGTTGCGCAGCGATAATATCGGTCGCATATGCGCCACCAACAACTACGTTGGCCATAACGGTGATCAAGACATGTTCTTTGACGTTAAAGGGACCAGGGTTGAGCGTCCAGGTATAACCAAAGGTGTGGAAGCGAGTGGTAGGAAGAATACGCTCCAAGGCCTTGCCAAGGGGGAAAATTGTCAACTGAGCGACAATGCCTGTAATGCTAATGGAAGGATCTGAAAGCGAGCGTCAGTTTGATTGTGGACTAGAGGAAGAATATGCTGACATCGCAGGCTGAAGATCTGATTCATTGCGGAGATGGCTACAGTGTAGAACAAACCAAGTAGCCATGTGCGGAATGTGTTGACAGGCATAGTGGGATCATCAGCGCTGGAAATAGCGGCGCGGACCTCGGGGTAAGGCGATTCGCTGTCGAGCGGCAGTCAGGAGAAAAAAAAAGCGGGATGGGTGGTGTTCCGCTTACTCGTCGTACTCAAACGCGGTGCCTTGGGTCTCTGTCCTAGAGGCGGTGGAATATCTTATGGACTCTGAACGGGACTGCACGTCGAACTCTGAAATTCGTACAGAGCCGGTATCGGAGACCTTCTTCTTCTCGAGCTCGAACAATTCTGTGCTAGAGTCTGAGAGCGACTGCAACTCTGAATGGTAGTCAAAGTTGGGATCATTCAAATGTTCCATGAAGAAGTCGACGTCCTGGGGAACATCTGGTACACCTCGACTACGAGCAGTAGACGGATGAACAATGTTGGTCGCACTGTGTAAGGCTCTGGGCTCCATAACGCCACGGATTCCAAGGACAGGGAGGGGATAGCAAGCCGTTCCTCGAGAAACGGAGTAGGTCAGGTGTGGTGGAGGGAGAGGGGAGATTGATTTTGTGTCGAAGTTTCATGGCCTTTTGAGAGCGGTCGATGTTGTGGAGTGCATTCCACAAATGAACGGAGGGCGCTCGGAATGGAAAGATGGTCCACAGGTGCAAGGTGGAAGCGTGTCGAAAATTGACAAGACAATAAGGCCGATTTGACAAGGTCCACAGCAAAACAAAAAGCTGGGAGAACCCCGCCGGCTCGGTAGCGCGAAACAAAAAGCGCGACCCTGCCATAGAGATTGACCTGTAACGTAGCGATCAGTAGTCCGTCCGTGGTATCAGCACGTAGCGCAAATCCATGCCCGACCCAAGTTACTCTCCAGCATGCAAGCTGAGGACCTCGATGCAGCAGGGACCATGCATGCCAGGGCCTAATCTCATGCGGGTATGGGAAGGCCTGAGCACAAGTGCTTATTGTCAGGAGATATGAAACTGGCTATTGTGTTCGGGTACACTTGGAAGACAATAAGCTCCCGTTTCCTAATGGGGAAAGGAGACACTGGTCGAAAACGGTCCGCCAATCCCTCGCCATATTGACGAATCTGCCCCGGGTATGACGAATCTCCCTCGTCCAGTCTGGTGACCAGAGTACGATTCGTCGCCTCCTCCCAGACAAAAATACACTACCCATGTGACGACCCGACTCTGAACTACTTAGATAGCGCGAATCCAGTCTCTACTCTGCTATGGCCATGTCCACCGAAACAGTGACCCAACCCGAGGCGACTCTGACTCTTCGCGCAGAGAATGGCCCAGAGGCAGAGCAGGCATACAAATATGCTCACCTTTTGCCCCGTTTCTCCCAGGATAAGTATCCCCCTCTCATTCCTTTCGAGCACGTCGACCCCGGATCTCGTGCTCTCAATCACCCTGACCCCCGTGCCTTTCTGAAAGGTGCAACAAGCGTGGTCGCGCTGACCCCGAACCTGGGTACGGAGGTTCGGGGGATCCGTCTCAGGGACCTCGATAGCGATGGGAGAGATCAGCTCGCATTAGAGGTAAATACGGCATCGTCGTCAGAGTCACAGTGCCATACATCGTCGAACAATAGGTTGCCAGACGTGGGTTGATGGTCTTCAGGGGCCAGTCGGATTTCATCGACCAGGGACCAGATGCTTATCTGGAATGGGGCCGTCACTTTGGAAGGTGTGTTGACTCAAACGAGCACACCCCTTGTCACATTTACTGCCGTATATGTTTG
Source organism: Neoboletus magnificus (assembly GCA_003316145.1). Taxonomy (NCBI): domain Eukaryota; kingdom Fungi; phylum Basidiomycota; class Agaricomycetes; order Boletales; family Boletaceae; genus Neoboletus; species Neoboletus magnificus. The sequence continues at coordinate 100,525 of QFEI01000182.1, read as the reverse complement.
ACCCCCGATCCGAGTCATGTCATGTTCATTTGTCGTGTAGGTTGCACATTCACCCCACTTCAGGCCATCCAAAGGATTACCCACAAATCCATCTCGTATACAAGTTAGTTTCCCTGCAACCCTTTATATTTGAGCGTATTTGAACTTTCTCCCGCTGCACAGAGATGCCAACTCGACTTTCAACTTTGAAATCCAGGATAGCATCACGACTACCGTCTGGCACTCCGACGTGTCCTACGAACTCCAGCCCCCTGGGCTCACAACTTTCTTCCTACTCTCTCATCCGACGACAGGCGGCGACACGTTGTTCACGTCGCAGGTCTCTACCCTGAAGAAATTATCCCCATCCTTTGTTGCATTCCTGCGAACCCTGAACGCGGTGCACTCTGGGGCCGAACAGGCCAATTTTTCTCGGTCAGGCAAACGGGGAGGCATAGTTAGACGCGAGCCGGTGGAACACATCCACCCGGTAGTGAGGCGTCACCCAGTGACTGGCGAGGAAGCACTCTATGTGAATAGGCAGTTCACTACACGCATCGTCGGTCTCAAGCGTGAAGAGTCGGGTGAGGGTGTCGCATACTGTTATAGTCACTAACGCTGACGAGAAGAAGAAACCATCCTCAAGTTCCTGTACGATCATGTTGACAAAAGCGGTGATCTGCAGGCTAGAGTGAAATGGGAACCTGGTACTGTAGTATTGTGGGACAACAGGGTAACTGCGCATGTGAGCCAAGTCCATATTAACGTGTTGAGTTGCCCGCTGACAAGGCTTGTGATAGTCTGCTATCGTTGACTATGGGGATTCGAAGGAGCGTCGCCACGGTGCTCGCATCACGCCTCAAGCAGAGCGGCCTATCCCAGCTTGGGATGGCTTAGTGCTGCCAAACTAACGCGATGATCCTGAACTACATTCATGAACGGTGAAAGGCCGACCTCACAAGGTGTTACTAGTACACACGTACACCACGATACTAGTCACGAAACCCTCCTCCCTTGAGCTGTTGTGAATTACATTTTGCTTGCCTTGCGAGCGTACTTGGTGTTGAGTTGGTGTCGGTGTATGGAGAATATCCTCAGCCTGGAAACAAAATGTTGCCAATTTCCCGGAGACGAATCGACAGTTCATGCGTGCTTTGCTCCCGTCAATTACATCCTACTGCCCTGAACTTATTGTTGCCTCTTCATTTGCATACCGTTGGCAACCTCGAGCCCGGTTTGGCCACGTTCGCTGCAGCAGATGCAAGACACAAGACTCCTCTTCCTTGTCTACTGTGGTGTTGTGGTGTCCTTATTGAGGAAATTCAACAATGAAGTCACTGAACCGTACATGGTGTGGTCGTATCGTCTGTGGGCTGACCACCGTATTGATCGTTGGCAGGACGAACCGTTCCATGTCCCACAGGCGCAGGCGTATTGCAGGGGTGAGTGGTTGACATGGGACCCAAAGATCACCACACCACCAGGACTGTCGGTTTGCTTCGTTCCAACGACACAACTCATGTGATTAAACCGTCGATTCCGCAGGTATATTCTCAGTGTTCTGCTTCATGGCATATTCATGTTTCGCTGCAACCTGGCTTTGCTGCGATTCACGGTGACCCTCACCTTGGTCTCCCTCCCGCTTTTCCTCACACGTCTCCTCGCATTTCACCAACGTCGTCGGCCGCCTCCGTTACTCGCGCCAAGTTCCGAAGCATTTGTTCTGTCCACATTTCCAATAGCTTGGTTTTATGGATTCCTATATTACACGGAGGTTCCTAGTCTTGTTTCAGTCCTGCTAACTGTCATACTTGCAACGCAACACTGGCATCTGTCTGCGGCGGTGGTGCGTCTCGTTGCCTAATATTAATATTGCCAACGTGTTTTGGCTTTACCCTCATCCCCCGTAGCTAGGTATCATTAGCTGTCTTTTCCGTCAAACGAATATCATATGGGCAATGTATGCGTTTGCCACCAGTCAACTTATGCGCTTACGGTTCAGGCGCGGAAATGTACTGCTACACGACCCGCCTGCACTGTCGGCTGGCCCAGGCGAGTAATATGGATTCCATTTCAGCCTGTTGACTATAACTGTCACATACCTTCAGGCGACTTTCTGCAATCGATCATGAGTGCCCCAGCCGCGTTTCCAGAGTTGCTCCCACCGTTTATGCCTTACACACTCTTGTTGGCTCTGTTTGGGGCATTCGTGTTTTGGAATGGTGGCATCGTGCTCGGTGCGGGATCTCGGAGGCAATCTTGTTGTATCCCTGAATTTGACCATTGCTTTCCACATTGTAGGCGACAAGGCTAACCACGTTCCCGTGTTGCATGTACCCCAGTTGTACTACTTCATCGCGTTTGCGACGTTAATGGGGTGGCCTGCAGTCGTTTTTGGTCGCGGTGGCCCAGTGAAGCTTGCATATGAAGTTACTCGCCGCATGTTTGGGAGCAAAAGGTCCGTGCGTCTCGACAAGGGAGAGAAGACGCTGATAAGCTGGAAGCAGGAGAATTGCGTTGACGGCCTTGCTTTCAGCATTCATGGCATTTACGGTGCACGAGTTCACGTGAGTCACTTGGTGTTTTCTATCGCCGTACCTGAATGCCTGCATTGGATTATGAAGGGTCCACCATCCATTTTTGCTTGCTGATAATCGCCACTACACTTTCTATGTATGGCGCCGGGTGTTCATGCTGCATCCGGTTGTGCCTTACCTGTTCATACCGGGATACCAAGCATGCGCGTGGGTGTGGTGGCTGCGTGTTGGTGAGATGGGTTGATTACTATCGATGAAGTTGGGAATTGACCCTAAACGTCACCGACAGCTAGTGATCAGACATTGCTGCAGACCCTGGTTTTGCCCCTTGCGAGCGTTATAACGCTGTTACCTACCCCGCTTTTAGAGCCACGGTATTTCCTGGTGCCATATATCCTCTTACGAGCTCAGGTGGTGGATATGAGTTCTGTGGGTCTTTTGGTTGAAGGCTTGTGGTATGGGGCGATAAATTTTGCGACCGTCTATGTGTTTTTGTACATGGAACGCGCGGGAGTTGGTAGATTTATGTGGTGACCGACAAATACAAACACCGTCGGTGCCACTTGGTTCGTTTTTCAACCGCTCGAACGACCGCGACGACGACGACGACGACGACGTGGCAGACAACGCGGAGTACACCGTAACTGGCTGGGACAGTCCACTCTAGCTCTACTTGGAAATATTCACAGTGCAACTAGCAGACCGTCCTCATGGCTTCCGAAGCCACCTCCAAGCCTTCTCGTCCACCCAAACCTTCAACACGCTCCTCTCTTCGCCATTCCCTCAATTTCACCTCTGTCGGAAAGGCTCTCGCCGACGTGATTAACAAGGACTCCCGCGACCGCGACAGTGCCCTCAAGAAAGCCAAAGAGTCTTCCTCACGTCGCCTCAGTCTAATGAGCTCTACCGCGGTCACCCACGCGACCGTCTCCCAGAAATCAAAGTCCCCTACTCCCCCTCACGCAAAGGAGGATAGCCCCTCATACAAGACCATAACCCGCAGGAGACAGTCTGCTCTCCTCAAGCATGGTCTTCCTTCCACAGACGAACATGGTGTTAAGTACGCAGAACCTAACCCGTCCAGCCCCCCTAGACGCTCGTCGACGCTGCGTTCCAAGACCGCTTCTTCTACCATCTCCTCTGCCTTGCCAAAATACCGACCCAGGTCCGTGATCGTTGAGCCGACCAAGAAACCCCTTTCCCCTGTTCGTGCGGGGACTCGGAGGCGTTTCAGCACCTCGGAGGAGGATGACACTGAACCACGGGATTCACCCAAGGGCAGAGGTACACTGGGTTCCCATACAAATAAGGTTGAGAGGCCTATTAGTCCATTGCCTCACAGAGCATTGGCGGTCAAAGTCAATCTCCCTAGTCCAACTGCTCCTTCCACTCCCACCAAGTCTAAGATTGCTCAATTGTCTCCCCCGAAATCTGGTTCATCTCCAGCTCGTGCTGGTTCTGCGCGGCCAGCAAAGACGGTCAAAACTGCGGTAACTTCATCCCCGTCGCAGGCCCCAGCCACACGACCGTCTTCTTCAGCTTCGTCATGCAGCTCGTCTCGCAATCATCCCTCACCATTGAACACGACCTCACTCAAGAATGCATTTGGTTTTGGTCGTTCTAAAGCATCCAGTCAAAATGCGACCCCATCAAGGGGCACTGTGCGTCGACCTCCGGAGTCTCCACTTGCCCATCACACACGACAGATTCCCATCATTAGTCTTGGTGGTAATGGCAAATATTCTCCGGCAAGACTTTCGCGGAGCGATGAAGGGGATAGTGAGGACAGCGTGGAAATCGGGGATGTTGAACTACTTCTTGCTCCGGTGGCATCTCTTGCGGCGCCGACCCCTGCAATTCCAAGGATTTGCACAACGAAATGTCAATCCACAGACTCCGAGCTTCAGACCCCCTCTCGTCCCTCCAGCCTCCTACCAACTCGCGCCAACCTTTCGTATTTGTCGCCGTTACCTCCGTCAGAGAGTTCGCCGGCATTGCGACCAAAAGGTCGTAGTAATGATCAAAATCGTGGTTCAATCTTTTCCTGGGAGCAAATGACAGTCGACGGCTCTCAAATCCTCGCGCGAGAGGATCTGGAGGGCAGGTTGGCGGATGTCATGGCTCCCTTCACCCCCGGTGGTCCCTCCCCAAACGTGAGCACCATAGGTCTGGAGGTCCCAGAGACCCCTAATCTATCTACCCTGCCCTCTCCTTCTGGCTATGGTTCAATCTCGCAGGTCCTTCTTCCCGATGTAACTCCATCTCCCGCAGTCCATCACCTAGCTCCAGTATTTGAAACTTCGGCTGAGTTGCCACCGCCTGCAGATTCAAGTACCATCACCCTCCTTCGTCTGCAAATCGCTCAGGCGGAGACTACTGCAAAGGAAAGGCTCTTGCGTTTGCAGGAGCTCGAGGAGCAACTTTATGCTGCAAAGCAGTGTCGGGTCAGAGAGACAGAAGAGCTTGCCAGGCAGATTTCCGTTCTCGAGCAGCAATTGCGCACTAGCGTGGAGACAAGGGAGCGGATGGATGAGGAACGCGCCGCGTTCACTGTATCGCTCCAGGATGAGCTGAGGCAGGTGGAAGCCCGGTGTGACCAAGTCGCACAGGCAGGTTTTGCACGAGGTCAGGAGGCAGCTCGCGTGTCGTGGGACGCCACGCTTGCCAATGTGCACAAAAGCTGGGAGTTGGCGTGCGTCGCCAGAGAAGCTGCCTGCTCATGGTCTTCAGTGAAAGACCAGGCTGATGATGAGAGGAATAATATACAATCCGTTCGCCAAGTGTTGAACGTCTTCATGGCTGTGCTGGATCACAACCAAGAACGATTGCAAGGTCTACTTGCCTGATTCATGTGGGTCCTTAACACAACCTCGAATACAATTATCTTATGTGTTGTTCGCAGGTCACATTCACGACCCGCTCACGTCTTTGGATCTAGGGGATACCCGTTTTTGTCCGATAACATGTTTTAGTCATGTCCATTTCTTAGTCATGTCCATCCTAAATGCCATTGTACACGATACATTATACAGAACTGGTTATGAATCTTCATGCTGTATCAGTGTAATATAGTAAGATATCACGTCCCGACCCTATGCAAAGTATTCCACTGCCTCCATGCAAGCATCCAGCAGACATGCATGATTGTTGACAGGACTAGCTTGTTGTAAGCGTGTGGTGACAGCTTTCTGGATAACATCTCGACTACGAGGACTTGAGTACATGAGTAGAACTGTCCACAATGTACTCACTCGATGGGTCCGTATGCTACCCTCACATCACAACGCATTGATAGGATCAATACGGGCCACGATGAAAATATGGGGATATCAAGTATAAATGATATGAATGCCTTGGCTTTGACGCTTGGGAATAAGATCGTCGCGGTGGCGGAGAATCCGGCTGGCGTCTCTTCAATCGAAAGGGGGAATTTGATGGATACGAGTTTCAGCTGAGCTTGGAGCTGCGAGCAAGACGACCAGTAGTCCCCAAGGCGTTGGACAATCTGCCAGCGACAGCGGTCAGCGCTTTAGCAGCGTAGAAACGGATGTCCAATGAAATCCGTACCTGACGAATACCTTGATCTCCGTGTTGAGCGACGAGCTGACTTGCAGTTCGCAGCATCAATGCACTCAAAAGAGGAAAGACTTCTTTGTGCTTCGCCTTAGAGCCCTCGACCCGTCTGATTTGTATGTCTGCAATGACTGGACGAAACTTTATGCAAGGAATGGATACACAATAACTTGACGCGTAAGTAAATTCGAATAATTCTGGGAGAACCTTGGTTGCCCTCCACATATGCAAGCTTTGAAGGGCCTCCAGCTCATCTGCTTAGCGACTGAACACTCCGCCAGTGGTAGTTAGACGCTAGAACTTACCTTTGAGATGGAAAATTTCTGCGCTCGTGCTGTTTTTCTGTACATGGATGCGTCGTTCAGCATCTTCCACTACTGACGTAACCTCTTGCTTCTGCGATTCGACTTCGTTGAGTTTCTCTTCGAGACGGTCGAGCTTCGCCTTAGCTTCCTTGACATCGGCGTGGAATGTATCCAACTCCGCACTGAACCCTTTGTGAAAACCATTGCCATGGTTCATAATAGCATAAACACACACCTTTGCTCGGCAATGGTAGCTTTCAGTTCGTTCAAATAGTTTTGGTCGCACCCTTCGAGCTCTGCTACTTCAGCCTTCTCTTTTGCGAGCTCCATCATAAGTTCGTCATACTCCTGCTGTAAACCGGGAACTATGTCTTGCGCCTGCCGCATGATTCCCTCGAGAGCTTTGGCATCCTAGACGAAACATAAGTCCATTCTTCGGCATGAAGCATAAACCACTTACCGCTTCCAAGTTGTTAAAACCTTCGTTTGCCTTCTGGTGCAACTGTTCGACCCATTGGACCTTCCAGTCATACCACTCTGACTTTGCCTGCGCATGGTTGTGTACCTTGATTAGTTTGAGTTGGTGCAATAACTCAGCCTGGCCGTTCTCATCGGTAGTAACAAACTCTTGAAAAAGTGGAGGCGTCGCTTTTTGGGCTTCCTCTTCCGCTTCCATGTATATCTCCTCGATGCGCTCGACCCAAGTCTGCAAGTCTTTACTGACATGACTGTAGAGTTCTAATTGGGGAACATTTAGAGCCATCGCGACCACGTATTCCGCAAGAGGTATCTGCGCTTCGGTGGATGCTCTTCGTGAAGGACGCAAAACAGACGGATGAACAATCGAACGTCGAGGTGCAGCAATGTCGTCCATGAATCGAATACCTGTCATGTCGAAGAATTGCTCGATGGATATTTGGGGACCTTGGGTATCGTCTACGCCTTCCTCTTCTACCTCGCTTCTCCATTGCACATTGTCATCTTGACCAGGTTGTGTATCCTGATCATCTGGCACAGGCCCCAAGTTTTCGCCACGAGGGGACGCGCGTATGCGTATATCGCCAAATAAGGAATGTTCGGGAGACTGTTCCTGTCCCTCGGGAACGCCAACCTTTGTTGGTGAGGCCGACTTACGACGGGTGGCGTCCTCCCTGCCCCCATTCTCTACGGAGTCCCCAATAAACCCAATACTTTTTCGCCGCAGCGCAGCAACAGCATTTTTGATAGGCGAGGTTCGATTAGGGAGTGTGGCCCCCGTATTTGTTACCATCGTCAAATCGGGAACTACATTGCCCAGACTCTTCCGCTGAGTGAAATAGCCAGATGGCCGCCGAAAACCAGCTGAGGCACGCTTGCTTGGTCCAGCACCATGTTGCTCCTCAACATGGAAGGGCATCATCTTAACTGGCGACATTTTGGATGGTGACAACAGAACCCGGACAGCACCGGTACCACGCCCCGGAGTAATCGACAGCCTCTCTGTGCCAGCAGGCCGCTTCTCTGGGCTTGGTTGCACACCATGATCAGTGTCTAAGGCGTCATTTGGTCGTTTATGAGGAGAAGTGCGGGCAACGGGGGGAGCGAACGCTGCAGTGAACTTTCTCGGCGACGAAGGTCCTTTGGCAGGAGAGGACGAACGGGCACGAACAGGGGATGCGGGGGCACGAGGCTTCGGCGTGAAGTTGAAGTTCAATGGCTCTGAGATGGTTGTGGACTGCGGAGGATTCCCAGAAGGCACAGATTGCATCTCTGGTGACGTAGGTTGGGGTGCGCTGAAAACCAGAGGTCTCTCTGATAATGATGTTGGCCCTGTCAGGGCTGCAGCGGAAGCAACAGGGCCGTCATCAGGGGGTATTTCTGGGTACAAAGCTTGAGGTTCGGTAGGGGTAGCAGCGGATGGAGGTGATTCAGGGATTGCGGGATAAATTTCTTGCAAACCAGAGGGTGGAACAAAGGAAGGTAATTCAGGTACTGCCTGGTTGATCGCTTCCTCCCTCGACTGGTCTTGGCTACTGAAAACCGAAGTTACGGTGGAATCTGCACCCGGTCCAAGACTGACACGCCTCATAAGTTGGGTAACGTTGACAGTCCGATTTAGCTCTTCGCTATTACCAACGACCCCATCCACGAAGCTATCTTCTGTGCTTGTGAAGCTGTCCTCTCCTCCGTCTTCGCCGCCGGTCTCACCAAGGCCAAGGGAGGCTCGAGCAGCCTGTAGCCTCGAGACTGCGTCGGTCAGTTCCATTTCTTGTACATCGCCCCCATCGTCCTCCTTGTCGTCATCCGACGATGGGATATAGGGGGTATTTCCCGAGTGAGTAGCAGAGCGAAGGGCCAACCATGCCTCGCTCGGTGGCTCGGGCGGACGAACGAGGGGAACGGTAAACTCCATTGGCTGCGACACATCGCCATCTGAGGTGAAAGACTGTGACTGTGCAGACTCCTCTTCGACATAGGACGTCTCGTTGGGCACATCCCGCTGATCATCATGAATATCTGTAGGTGGTTGGGGTATGGAAAGATTCCCAAGTGGCTGCCGAGAAACTCCAAAGGATAGTGAGCGTTTCCGGACAAAATTTCGGGGGACAACTTCGGTGACGTCCATATCATCACCGTCAGACGGACCATCCACGTTATTGAACTCATCATCCATGGAAGCCTCGGCTCCGGCCCTGAAAAACGCGGACGGGGAAAAGCCTGTATCATCTGAGTCCATCTCCATCGATTCCTCTCCACCGCCTTCGCTGAAGGCCATTGAATGACGAGCCGAACTGGGGCGACGAGACCTCCGTGCGCCTGGATAAGCATTTTCGTCATTTGTGGCCCGGGGGGTGTCAGGCTCAGGCTCGGCGGCAGGCGACGACTGGGGTGAAACGGTGCTGTTTGTGTTGTGATCCGGTACCTCGAAGAGGCGTACGTGAGCATGGTTGGCAAAGCTGACGCGCCTTGCCAAGGATTTGCGAGTAAGATTGTCGTCGCGGTAGTCGCGAGTGATGTCCATGGATTGAGTTGCATCGTCGCCATCGTCGGGGGCGTTGACTGCCGCCTTGAGGATGCTCTTTCTAGGAGCCTAGGAGAAGTCAGGTCGTGGCAGGTGTGCCGAGAGAGGAACGCACGAGGGAGCGCCGGGCTCTGGCTGCTGGGCTGAGCGGATCACCGGGGGCTATGGAGTGAGCGCGACGTTTGCGGCCAGGGTGAGCCTGGCTTCTGTTCGCGGCAGCAAACGAGTTTCGCCGCGAGGGCGAGTTGCGGTTGACGGTCATCTCCAGCTGGAACCACACAAACGACCATCACTCCAATAACACTAGCACGTGACATTCACTCGACGCGTCTCGACACGTGATCAACTCGCTCGTCCCATCCGCCTCACGCTCGTCCTCAACGACCTGTGCTCCATCGCTCCAACTACCTCATCCTCCGTCACTATGTTCTTCTTCCCTAGTTGCCTAAATCGTGACTGAGAACTCTGTAATCGCCACCTCTGACCTGCGCACCTCTTTTTTTTCTTTCCGGGGTCCACTGCTTCCTTGCTGGGGATATGTTCAACACTGCCTGGACCTCCAGCTTCCACAGCCGCTTGGTGGCGCTTTCTGTTTGGCAGAATGACGACCGATTCGTCTGCTTCAGCCAGGGTATCATCTCCTATCGAAAGACCCTTTATCTCCCCCTCAAGCTTGGATACCGACCTCGTCGGACTTTCGCCTATGCTTATTTTTGAAGCATTGTCGCGGGGTTTTTTCTTGTGGTTCTTGCCCTTCTTAGTAACCGTTGGGGGAATATAATCATCTGAAGCATCATTATCCGTTGACACCACCTTGTCCTCAGCTTCATCTTCATCCGTATTCTCGGAGATTGCATCATTTGTGTGGCCGGAGTGTGAGGCCTCTGTTCGTGGTCGTGCATTGCGATGTTCCATGGCTTTTGCAATCGCAGCAGCATTCCCCTTCCCGTGTAGTGGAGAGGAAGGTATCTCCAACTCGGCGTCCGTTTCATATGCCTGGGCAGAGTCCTCGGATTCAGACTAAATGAGGTTAGTCCGCCGTTTCCACTACAGGATACGGAAAACATACGTCTCTAACAATATCCTCGATCTCGCTCTCCGAATTTGATGTCACTGCCGGTTTTCTTGCGGTTCCAAACAAGCCAGCCTGATGCAGCATGTCGATCTTTGCATCCATTTTTCGCTCATTGCGTTCAACCTATCTTTCTCAGTAAGTAGAACATGTCTAGTAAATCCTGTGTCGGCGTACCTCACTCATGAGCCTCAGCGCGTAGGTTCTCTCAACAGCGCGCATCCGCTCTTCCATCTCTTTCATGACTTCTTCTCGAGTTTCTGCCTCCACTATGGCGCACCGCATTTCTGCCTCATAAAGCTGAAAAGGGCCCATCATAGTAGATTAACTCCGAGTAATTTCGATCCCATGCGTACCCTTAGACGTAGGTCCTCGATCTCATCGAACAAGGCATCCACCAATGGATTGATTGGTTCGTCATCACTGTCCTCCTCCTGTTCATCATTCATCTCTTCGTCCTCTGGAGTGGATACTATGCAGCCGCTAGACAGTTCTAGCAATCACTTACCTTCAAGCACCTCTAGATGTGCCTCACTGAGCTTCTTTCCTAGCCCGAAGCTTGATATTGTCACCTTTCGTGTAATGGCACGTGGTAGTCCCGAAAGACCCGGTTTAGTAGTCGCACTAGGTTTGCTAGGACTGGTGTGGACGCGGGGTACGGGCGCATTATTCACTGCCGTTGATATCTCTCTTGTCAACGCCGAAAATTTCATAACATGCGAGTTTTCGTCAAATCCTGTGTCGTATGGATTAACGTTCACGATCATAGCCTAAAGGGGACAAGAGAAATTAGCGATTGATCGAATCGGAAACAAGAAGCGTACAATTCTACCATCACCAGCGAAGTAATCCATGAGAATCTCAGTCAGCTTGCTGTGTCGGAAGGGCACCACAGCTAATGCTCTTTTTACATCCCTGGTATCGCTCTGACCCGGGTTGGCAAGGCTCTGAGCCAAGCGCTTTTGGTTGGACCTCATAACCTGCATGTACGGTCAAACAATGATCTGTCCGGGGCAACATCTAGCTACCTCCATGCACTGGCCCAGGACCATGAGAGACTTATTGATGCTGCCTGCCTCCTTGAGTCGGTCACCGGTTGTTTGAGTATGCTTCGTCCGTTCCGACCCAGCCAGATCGACAAGGGTGAGTCGTGATATTTGCACTGAACTCGGGTCCTAGCACGAGTTGAGTGAATACTAGCCAGGTGATGGAGGACAGAGGCCTACATCTCGGTCACCACGGTGATTTCTGAGAATCTTTACGGTGATTATGCTGTGGCTTCGGCTGCTTTGGCTGTTGGCAAGCGTTCCGAACACACGCCTATGCAGTTGCCCAAGTTTAACAAGAGCTTTCGCTTGTGTGGCACTAGCAACGCGGAAGTGTTTGAGCCCAGAAATATACCTCCCTGTATTCCCAGTGGCACTGTCATCCATTGCATCATGTACGGGAGAAGGTTTCACTGCAAGCGCCTTTCGCGTCAGGATAACCGCATTTGTACCTTGCCCGGGGAGGTTTGGTGTGCTACGTGGAGCCCCTGCAGTTTCATTGTCCTGATTATCGTTGACCGAAGCAAGGAGGTCGTAGACTTTCTCGTTGTATACTTCCACGTAAGAAATCCAGATGGAATATTCGTAGTTGCGATCCAGTTTGATTATCGTCGGATCGGCATGGAGGTTAGAATCGTCCGGGGTTGCCATATGTTCAGCCAAAACTTCAGCTAGGGCCGGCTCATTTGAAACATCGATGTCGATGGAAGGGGGGGCGAGATCTGACGGATCAGCCTCCTCTACCCCGTAGAGTCGGACAGGTCGATACTGTGGCTTTTTCGTTGGCGAGTTAATCACGAGTCATCTGCACGTACTCACGCGTCCGTCACTTTGTAAACCCTCGACACTGTTGAATATTACGTCTAGTGTCCTTGGCAGGATTCCACCGGAGCCAGGCTCATTGCCACCCTGGATGGTGTAGGTCTTTCCAGAGTTTGTGACCCCATACGCGAAGAGAAGACTATTCTGCCCGTTCAATAGGTCCTGAACAAGGGGGAGCGTCGTTTTCGCGAAGAAGTCGACTTGCTGAGTGGACGGAAGGAAGACATGGGAAAACTTGTAAATGGAGGAAGATGTCGTTGATGCTCGGTAATACATCCCAGATGCTCCACGGCCGTCGCCGGATGGATCGGACATCCTTACCGCAGTGTCCGACAATGGATCCAGGTAAGGCATGGCGGCCGGCTCATCGACACCGAGACGAGGTCTTATGCGAAGATATGCCTTTTCCAAGGTGATTCTGATGTTGTCACGCGTAGGATTGTCTGCACGTACCATGATTGGTTCATGTTCTGCTGTCGCTGATTTTGTGACCGGAGGATTTCCAGCTCTCTTGGGTACGGTATGCTTTACATCAGGTGAGTTGGGTCTGTTTGTCAGAGGCTTCCTAGAGGTTGCTGTCTTTGTCGTGGAGACCCCTGTGGCTGTGGTTGATCGGGTCGAAGCCTTCGCCTTGATCCCCTTGATCGCAGGGGGGGGACTCGGCGACGGGCCAGGGGGAGTCTTTGTTCGCGTTGAAGCGCGGGTGGCAGGTGCAGACGGCTTTGCACGGCCAGTCATGGTCCAGGACAAGGCGCGACGCGTCGTGCCACGTGATCTATTGACCTTATTTCGTTCGGCTCAACTCTAACTTGACGATGCTCCCGACTCCAGATCTGACCCATCTCTCCTACGACGACAAGCTCCATGTGTACGACCCAGCAGGTGAGCTTCGCTTACAGCTCGTTCCTGGTCAGCGACTCATAGTTCCACAGAAGACACGTTTTTACTGCTAGATGGCCTTGAAAATGATCTAGAACAACTCAAGACCCAAAAACCGTTGATTTGCCTAGAAATAGGGTAAGAACACATTCGGATAATCCGTCCCTTTTCCTGAAGACACAAGCCAGCTCTGGATCTGGTTGTGTGTCCGCGTTCCTCGGCTCGATTTTGGGACCAACAAATACCCGTCAGTTATCCCCACTACATGTGGGGACCATTAACACCGATGACCGTACCAGTCTACCTCTGCACTGACATCAACCAGCGCGCTTCGATTTGCACTTTTGCCACTGGAAAACAGAACAAGGTGCTTCCTCTCATCACCAGTCTTCAGGAAGCTCCACTCAAGTTCAAGGCGGTCTAGGTCCCTCTCAACCCAATTACATGCGACCTCTCCAAACCATTGTTGACGCGGCTGCGGCACTGCGTCGACATCATATTGTTCAACCCGCCATACGTTCCCACAGTTCATGAAGAATCTGTCCATGCACAAGGTAGTGCTGGCATCGCTGGCTCCTGGGCAGGGGGACTAGATGGCATGGAAGTAACGAATCGTTTTATAGACGATGTTGGGGTATGTCATACTTTCGACTCTTAGGCTGGAGATTCCTCACGACAGAGGACAGGATTTATTGTCGGACTGCGGCAAGTTCTATCTCGTAGCACTATCACAGAACAATATCCCAGATGTTCGCCAAAGGATGCGGGAAAATTTTAATATGAACAGTCGGGTGCGCGCAGCTTTCTGAGACGTGGCCTCACTGATATGTTCCAGGTCGTATTGCAAAGACGAGCCGGAAGGGAGCACTTGTCTATCATCTGTTTTTCTCGGAACTGAAATATATTATGAGGGTGAGAAATATGATACACAGCGGCATCGTATCCACGTCCGCGGTGAAACGACAAGGTGGGCAAAACAAGAAATCACAGTTGCAAGATGAATGCCAAAACATGAAACTCAAGGCAATCAGATTCAACCGTCATCAGGTCTACGGGCCCTGATACTAAACCTGGACGGCGATGCTAGATGACGTTCGGCGATAGCGGGATCGTGGTGATTAGGATTGGTGTCTCCGTCGAACTCGAGCCGTACACGAAGTTGGCCGGCTTCGCGTAAGGTGAGCGAGATGTCAGCTGTGACGTTCCGACCGGGCAGGACATGGTTCCAAATCTGAAGTAGCAATATCAGAATGCGAGAACTTCACCCGAATTCAAAGACGGCACGAACATCGACCTCTCCTTCTGCGATCAGTTTATCCTTGCCAAGTGTTTTGTGGTCGTAGATCCATACGTGCATTCTCGGCGTACGTGCGCTAGCAGCGAACATGAAGGACTCGTTCCTGTCATCATTCAGTACCCGAGATGTCGACTAATACTAGTTGTAGCTCACCAGTCCGGTGTTGAGGTCTTCGTACCGTGCTTGGTCTTGAATTCTCTGTCGCCAACACGCAACATGGCATACGGCTTCACGTCTCCCCCAGGGAGATCCTTTGCACCGAACACCACTACACGCAACGATCCGGGCTCCGAGGGAGGACCCCCTGTGCCACGAGGTCCTGATTCTGTTGATGGGAAGACGGCAGATCCGCGCGCTGAAGTCGATGCCTCGTCCGCAGAATGCAAAGGATGTTCGGGCAGGGGCTCCGCAGGTAGGAGGTGACCTTCAGATGACTTGTCGTGGTGGAAGAAGAAATCTTTTTTGAAAATACCCCCTACACCGTGAATGACCCCTTTGCTTGCCTCCATCGGCAGCGCGCTGAGTTGGGTCATTGCGCGACCGGCCGCCTGGAACGTAGATGTGGTCTTGCGCGCCCGAGAAATGATCTCCGGTGCGAATGTCAACCGAATATATACTTGTCCCTTTTCCCCGTATCTCTCCGTTGACAGGTTAACGACACGCTCTACAGATTCGAATGGTTCCAGGTCGTCTAGGGTGATCCTACCAGTTCCCAGGCTCTTTGATTGTTCAAGTTGGTTCCAGTCAAATACTTCTACCGAGAAGTCCGCGGCAACCCGAGAGGGCTGGGAGAATTTGCACAATGCAAAATGCAGAAGATCTACAAACTTACCACATTGACAATAAAGTTTTCCGACCAATCGGGGTGCAACGTCTTCTTCTTCGTCTGTGACTTGAATACCCTCTGTCCGTCGAGGGTGAATACTGCGTACGGGTCGGATTTACCTTATGCAACGTGTCATCAATAGGCGATGGCATGCCTGAAACGTCATACCTCCTCTATCGGCGGCTATGAGATCTCTGCCTTCGATCAAGTCAACACGCAAGAGGCCTTGATCTATGTACACCATATAAGAAATGTGCCAGCGGCAGGATGAAACAACGTACTGTTGATGCTCTCCCTTGGTTCTAACTTCACTGGGACGGGTACATAACGTGCTTCAATTTCGACGGTGGAAACTTTCCTCTCGTCTTGCGCATCAGTCAAAATAAATGATTCGCGGCGGTCCTGTGCGTGAACTGGATTGAAGAACGATTATGCTTGCAATATCCAACTTACCAGAGTTACTTCCAGGAACGACTTCGCGCTACCTTTCCATTCAGCAATGATGTCGTCTCTGTCACCTTCCGCGTTTTCATTCAATCGCAACCAGACACGACCAAAGTCGAGCTCCTTGATGAAACCTTCCCCCACATGTTGCCACTGTGCATGCGTGCTGCGAGCCTTGACCGTGCTGAAAGCCGGCCAATACCCATCATCTAGGAGAACCTCCAATCGCGCTTTCTGCTGAAGTTTGCCTGACAGAATATTGAAGATAATGATGCCGGACTCTAAGCAAACAGTAAGTCCCATAAAGGTCATACATAGAGTAGACGTACGATGCTTCAAAAGTTGTTCCTTGTCGAGCTCCAACCCAGAAGATTGTTTGTCATCCTTTTCTTGATGTTCTTGATCACCTTGAAGCTTGGGCCCTGTCTGGGATGCATCGGCAACGTTGATGTTGTGTGACATATTCGGTGCATGCGAGCCTAGCTCCGTCATGGAATGATCGACCGTGACGGTCCGTGTTACCGGCAAAGACGAGGAGGATGCATTAGTAACGTCCACAGCAGCATCACCACCCGCTACGCCATTTATTGCCTTCGCGGCTTTTTCGATCTCGTTCTCTTCTACGTCAAAGCCAACGTGCTCGAGAGCCAAGGCGGGAATAAATTCAGCGACAAAGTGAAGGTGACCCTTGAATGTGTTTTGCCCATCAAGTTGGATGGGTTGAACGACTTCCTTCCTACCAGTGGACTCATGGCAGAACTGGGGATCTGTCAATGACACCCGAGCGAGGTCACTGACGTGAAGTTCAACAGAACCAAGGGGGCGATCCTAAAGAAAAATCACTAACATGAGTGTGAGAGAGCAGTCATCCTTACCTTGGTCAGGTGCTGATAATCCATCACTTCCATAAACATAGACTACAGAACAGTCAGGTTAAGCTGTAAAGAATAAAGATTTGCCAACCTCTTTGAGGGAGTGCACTGTACAACTAGTCAATATGGTATCAAGAGCAGTGCTGTGGAGACATACCAGGTATGTAGATGATTTGATCCCACACAGGGTTCAGATCTGTAACATGACAAGATAAGCGCTCGGCATGCCGGAGAGAACCTGGCACATACTGTTGTTGATGACCTCTGTTCGACCCTGAATGACATTGTTGACCAGAACTTGAACATAGGGATCACTCTAGGACGGAATGTTAGGCTTCCTACCCTACGCAATATTTTGGTGGACTGACCTTGCCACCAAGGGCAGCCTCCACATTCCTTGGAAAAAAAAAAACAGTCAAGCCATTTTCTTCGCGACGATACAAACGACTCACTTGACATCTGTTGCCTTCTGGAGCCAAAGTCTCACAACACCAATGGGTAGCACGTATTGAGAAACCCCACTGAGAGCACCCGCCAGGTGCAGCGGCTTCCATTGGGCACTAATCCTAATTTTGCCAGTCTTGCTCAGGGGCCACCAGTCTCGCCTCTCCGATGTTTCCGTTGTAAGCAAGTCCCCAAGACGCACAGACATGTACCCGACCACGGGGTCCTTTAAAAAATCTCGATCGTCCACAACTTTGACTGTAATCACCGAAGAATGCTTATCCGAGCACAGAAATTCGGTACTAGATTCCCAGACGGGATTATTCGTGTGTTTGATGATTTGCGACTTGTGAATAGGAGAAGCATCGGAGTCAAGATAGACTTTCACGAAAGGATTCAGATCTCCGGAGAGCGACTTCGATGTATCGAGCTCCTTGGCTTGGTGAAGAGTCAAACGAATGATACCAACGTCTGAAAGGGGTTGAGTTGGATAATTTAAATCATGAATTTTGTACAAACTCGTTTCTGGTATTCGCTCCTGGCCGTCGATAATCTGGGGTTTGAGTACAGGATAATAAGAGACGTCGAATCGAATCTGTCCACGGTCCTTTCCATCCTTTAGGATCGGCATTTCAATGCCCTCAAAAGTAGCATCTTCAATGAGCTTGCTCATTTCAAATATTGCCGCACCAAGGGATGTGTCTTTCCGGTGCTCGTTGTAATCAAACACGGTGAGCACCAGCTGATCCTGTAAAGAATTGACAAGAATAAATTTGGTTTCTACCCAAGTCGGGTTGTGCCTGCGCAACAATCAGCGAGGTAATCAAAGAGACCAGAAAAGAGCACCAACGTTGACTCCCTGTATTTTGTCCTTGCAAGCTCCTGACGGTTGTTGATACTGATACTGACAAAGGGATCTGGTGACCCTCCGCCGATCTTACTGTACTTGAGTCCTCGGGCGGCATGTATGGCTACTTGTATTACACCAACGGCCGCATCCAGGGGGGTACCGGACAATAGTTGCTCCAAATTGAGCGTGAAAACGTTCGGGTCGTACATCATGGGACCGATACTGGCATGTACCATTTCACGGATGAACTCAGAGAGTCCAGGAATCTGTCATGAGGATTAGTAATTGAAGAAATATGCACAAGATGTACCAACATGAGCGATATCGAAACCAAATGTTTCGCCACCAACTGGCTTCAAGACATAGTCGAAAACAGGCCTCTCCACGAAGCTGAGATCCACAATTTGTATATGAGGGAAATTAGACACTAGCTTCATTTTGACCCTCATGAGACCGCTAAAACTGATGTCTTCAATTAAGATTGGCATAGCAGCAGTTGCTAGGCCTTTTCCAATTCTCACGGACAACACCATTTTAGGATTAACCTTGCGTGCGGCCTGGCGATGAGTGAGGTCAGACACATCGGTGGGAGTAAACGAGATTCCCCAGTCCATTATAGCGATGTCGTCTTCCGTGTTTGGGAAGGTCCTAACTTTCCGGATCCTTGGGGCTTTTGTACCAAGGGTGAAAGTGGTAAGGCGCAAGGAATCCAGAAATCCAGGTGTGTTTGTGCTGAGGACTTGATCAACGGAAGCCACCATCGAAGCGGAAAGCACGGGTTCATAGATGAGCCAAAAACGGTCCAGGAAATTGTTCAACCACTCGGCGCTCTCGTGCTCAGAAGCCAACCGGGATTTAACAAGCTCGCGCTGGATATCGTCGCGGGCACGGCGGCGAATGCGCACCATGGAGTTGACGTAGTACGTGTTACAGATTGCCAAGAGGATGAACAACCATCCCCATCCAAGGTTGAAGCGTGTCAGGAAGTGAGACGCAAATACAGCCTAAGAGATCGCGTTACGCGAGGTGCGGAAGGTAGAGGGCGAGACGTACGAAGAAAATAAGTGCAGCATTATGATACCAGGCACCGTAGAATTGTTCGCTCAAGAAAAGTCCAAGGATAGACTTGTCTTTCTCTTCTCCCTCTTCAGGGGGAGGGGCATCTATATTGGCGACGGCACGCCATCCAACCTTATACCAGTCGGGAATAACAGGGGCAAGGACTGAGGGATAGCCACCTGGCGTAGGCGGAAGCAGAGTAGGGTGCTCAAGTTCCTCCTTGGTTGCTTTTTCAGCATCCTGAACACTGATTGTTGGTAAGACATGCCCCTTTCCAGTGCCTACTGG
>QFEI01000182.1:32197-71580 GCA_003316145.1 Neoboletus magnificus | reverse complement strand
TACTCGTTGCAGCATTTGGGAGAGTCTTTCCCATTGACGACGATGGCTCGGTACTCCCTGCGTCCTGTGATTGCGGTAATGCATGCCCACTGCTTCCGTGAACTATATGAGTTGAGTCCAAGATATGGTGGTTAACCGAACTAGACAAGCAATGTCGTACAGCAGACCCACCTGCACAACAGCTGGGGGGTATGAAGAATTGACTGACGTGTGACAATGAAGTAAGCTCACCGTGTACGACATATTTGACATGACACTCGACTCCGCGCGATTTCGTGGTGGCCTTGGAGGGCAGCATCCATCACAAGGTCGTCGAGCATGGCTGAGAAGAGTCTCGCACTCTGGATGCGTTCAGCGCCAATACACTGCGGAGGATGGGCAACATACGAGACCCGTAATAATATCCTCTCTTTCTGACTTGGACATAACTCGTGCACGACCTGTGTATGGCCTTGGAGTAGATCGGACTACACGCTGTTGTGAGCTCGACACTGTCGACAGATGTAGCATCACCTGTTTAACGCGTGAAACACGTGACATACGTGGCATATTCGCGGAAACTGAATTTAGATAACCGTATATTAGTGATGGTAATACATTGCTTCGAAAGATAGGTGGTTACGCCTTTCCGTAGACATTTGGCATCGTCGTACCATTCGTCAATGTTGGACAGTAGACGGTACGAACCCTTCCCTCATCTTCTCGTCCCTCAGCTCACTGATAAGTTGCAGAAGGGCGTCGATGGCTTCGCTTGACGTCTGAATGTGCACCACAAGCCGTGAGTCGCCGCTTAGTGCAATAGGATCCGGGAGAGCGGCAGCACGTTTCATCACCTCCCCATATTCAACACCGATGGTAGAAGGGTCGAAGAATACCTGCACCATAAAACCTGTAAGCGAAGGTTATGGCCAAGAGAAGGTTCATTTGCCATGCACGTTTCCGCTGGGCATAATATACCGACGCCTAGCTCCTCGAGCCCTTGTTGAAGGCGTCTAGCCAGTGCGTGCACGCGGGGTAATTGCGGGAAGTTATGGCTGAGTGCGTAAGCTGCGGAAGCCGCAAGAATTCCGGTTTGTCGCATCCCTCCTCCAAAAGCTTTGCGGAACCAACGAGCTTTGTTGATGAATACCTTTGACCCGACGAGGCAGGTTCCGATTGGGGCACCAAGACCTTTGCTAAGGCAAAGACTAGCGGAGTCGAAGGGAGCACAGAGCTCCGACAATGTCATCTTTGTCTCAACAACTACATGCCAGAGACGAGCACCATCCAGGTGCATCAGGATATTGTTCTCCCGAGCGAACTTTGAAATTTCCATGACATCGTTTTGGGCAATGATCGTACCGTTTAGGGTATTCTCGAGACAGATGAGATGGGTTGGTGCACTAGTCAATAATTAATCAACAGATATCTCAATGAAGGAGGAATCTACACGTGGATATCGGACTCCAACACAGCCTTGGCCTTCACATCCTGTGAAGTCAAGTGGTGACCTTTCCTGTGATCGGTATAGGACCAGGCTTAAACTGGATGAAAACAGACCGTTCGAGGGTGTGACAGGGATCGGATAAGCTCCTGAGTGCATAGCAGCACCTCCTGCTTCATATCTACGATATATCTCGCGTGATCAGCGCGACTCAAGGATGTAAGGGTACCGTGACATACTGATTGATATGACTTCGGACATCAGTGAGAATTGAAAATGGTGGCTGGTGCAAGTGTGTTCGTATTGCTAATTGGTTACTGAGAGTCCCACTGGACACAAAGAGTGCGGCTTCCTTGCCAGTTAGTCGTGCCATGTGATTCTCGAACGCGGAGGTACAAGGTTCATAGTAGACGCCGTCTCCAATCGATGCTCGTACAGCGTATTCGTACATCGCCTTGGTCGGTACTGGATACGCGGTTGCTTGAGCACGAATTCCCATGTATGATTTTCTCACTTTTCCCTACCTGTGATTGTATCGGCTTATCACGATGGGAGAGGGACACGAGAGGGACACGAGATAAACTCACTAACAAAGTTCCTGGACACTTCTCTGAGCTGTACTTTGTTATCTGCCTCCTGAGTGGGAGTTAGAATATCCACCTTGACCTGTTCAATGATCGCTTGAAGATTTGGATCCATCGTGACTGAGGGGAAATAGTGGATTGTCGGACTGTGAGGAACGATGCGTGAATGTTTGACAATTCTGTGTGGCCCAGCGAACCCTCGCACCGATGTGGTGGTCCGAGATTATTTCCTGACGATACTTCGCTTTCCCATCGGTTAAATACCTGGTTGCAATTTTTCTTGCATACTGGAGAGACTCATCTTATCTTATTCAGATTACATAAGGGTGGGTCATATGTGCCGAATCAACGGCCTTCTTGGCCAAGCTCTCTTTTCTTCTTCCTTTTCCATGGGTAACGTGCGCAGAATCTAAAAAACATCCTATGGCTGGATACTCACATGCGACCGATCGATGCTAGGGTGCTAAAGCTGCTCAAAAGCGTGAACGGAATGCTGGCAAGCATACAGACAAGGGGCCAACCAGTCGGACCAAGGTCAACGAAGCTGCCAAAAACATCATCTGCTCAACCTGTCGACAGACCTTTGTGCGCTCCATCATACAAACCTGTCACTCAATGTCACTAATAGTTTTCTCATTGCAGTTGCTAACGACGCGGGCTCCGGCGTGAGTTTTACGACGATGAGTGAGTCATGATTGATGTAATTTACATGGGTGCCTTGCAGATTAGAGGAGCATGCTCAGAACAAGCACTCTAAGACGCTCGCTGAGTGCTTCCCCAGCTTCCCCAAGTAGTACTGATGGGTAGTATACCCCGTGTCTGTATGCATAGTCTAGTGTGAATCGGGACAGGGCCCACCGTGAACTGGCCGAGCGTTCGTCTGTCAAAGCTGGGTTAGGTGTGAGATCATGGCAAATTTGTCGAACGCACCACGACCGTGCCCTGCGGGTATGGCTCTCATAGACCAAAGGAGGTGGCGCCGGTTGCCTGGGCACTGGCTCCTACGCTCTGCATTTTCTCGCCAACCTTTTTGTTGACCTCGAAAAACTTTGCAACACATCGATCTATGCAGACACTCTCCCCCTTGTTGAGGTCGCCCTCAGTATAGCGTGGACTGATGCACTTGCTGTGACATGACCTATACGGTGCTGAGTAGGAACGCATACATGTCAGTTGGCTGAACATACGCGACGATGCGGTTAAAGACGTCTGAGACCATGTCGATCCTGGAGAGGGTCAATAAACGACAACGACAGGGCAAAAAGCTTACTCGTTGATGGCCATCTCGATGCGCTCATGGTTGATGCCTCCGGAGGGCACAGCAGGGGTACGACCAAACATCGACATTTGAACACGAGTCAAAGTGACGCGGAGCAAATGGGCGAAAATGCATACGATCACGTGACCACGGACGACATATCCCGAAAAGGCGAGCATCAAAAAAGTCGCCAGATGGATTGCTCACTGGGAGGCATAAAGTCATGTCCGACAGTTCGTCTCCCCTTGCGCTTCACCGATGCAGGTTCGTTGACGCCTCTCCTTCCCCGATAACTGCCCTTGCATTTCCCCCCCTGCCGCTGCCCTCCATCACAACCAAGGCGACCGGGAAGCACCGTGAGCGCGATCGCGGTCCAGCATTCGGCATCCTCGTCGTTGGTCACGCGAATGGAAACATAGACTTGCTTGAGTGGACCGGAGAACTCGGCGAGTCACAAGCCCCGCAAGCTTGGCACCGTCGCAAGGTCGGTTTGCTTACTCCACCTCAGCTCACACTTGAATTCATCGACCGTAGACTCTCCCCGGACCCCACCCATCAAAAGTCGACTCCCTAGCAGTAACCATAAGATACCCAGATATATTCCCCTCGGACATGGTTCCGTCTCTCTCAGATCTTCGTCTATTTAGCTCAGGTGGGGGGAGTGAACTCTTGGAGTGGGACATGGCAAGAAATATCGTGAGGGTGTGTCACTCTCATATCGGATAGCTATCTAGCTTGACTCGGTGACTGCAGAGGACAATCAGCTCCCAGGGCGGTTCCATATGGAGCATGGCGGCGAACTTTGCGTCAACGTTGCTAGCATTGGGTTGTGAAGATGGATGCGTTCGACTGCTTTCGCTCTCGGCTGACACACTTCAGCACTTCCGCCGTTTCGATCACGTTAAATGTCGTATCCTCAGCATCGCATGGGGCCCCCCACGGCTAAAGCCGAGAGTGAACGGCTCTCCAAACCAACGCAATGACCAGGAGGAGAGTGGGGATGATAGTGAAGACATTGAAGATGAGTGGACTGATGCATGGCTCGTAACTGGCGGCTCGGATAGCAGCTTGCGGAAGTGGGACATTGGTACGGGGCGGCCAACGGACCGCATGGGGACCGACAAAATAAAAGGAGATAGGACACTTGTCTGGACGGTTGGAGTACTTGCGTGAGGGCCTCTCCGTCTCTCCTGCGATTCGCGTGAACTAAGCCGATCATAGCGATGGAACGATCATATCTGGCGACTCGCTGGGCACCGTCAAGTTTTGGGATCCAATGACATGCACTCAAACTCATAGTTTCACCGCGCACGGCGCTGATGTGCTCTGCCTCACGATTGGACCAGACGGGACGACTGTCTTCACATCAGGTGTTGACCAGAAAATAGTCCAATTTACCTATGTTTCGTCGCCATCAGGTTCCTCGTCATCAGCATTGAGCGCCGCCGCGAGTCGATGGATCCAATCAGCCTCGCGACGAATGCACTCGCACGATATACGTTCACTGACAACGTGGCCGCCTTATAGCCCGCTTCCACCCGTCTACAGACGAAAACCTGCCCCAGGCACTCCATTCGTAGCGCCTGTTCTCGTATCCGGCGGTCTTGACATGTCCGTAGTCCTGACACCTTGTCTACCCGCGAGCACGACAACGTCCACCGTGGCAGCACGAGTCGTTAACCCACTAGCAACGAGCGTCGCAACCACGTTCGAAGACTCATACTATCGGCGGATTCCATATTTCTCTGCTGTTTCTATAGCTAGGGGTGCCAGGCTTGTGTTGTATATGCACGAGACTGGGTTGAATATCTGGCGTGTGCTCAACATCCCGAGTACAGCAATGGTGATCGATGGCAAGGATAATTCCACTGATCCCGAGTTGAGGGTGAGCTGGGAAAGCTTGCTCGAGATGGAACTCAATGTACAGACGAACCTCGTAGCAAGCTCTCTTTCGGACGACGGACGGTGGCTTGTTGTTTCTGATCTATATGAAACGAAGCTTTTCGAACTATGTGAGATGGTGAGCTACATTCTTGCACTGCGAGGAAAGTGCTCAAGTCCCAATGCCTCCATCAGCCCACAGGAGGGATGAAGCCAAGGCGAGTTCGCTCACTAACCGCAGTGCTCGAGGCGCACATCTCCACCTCGAGCTCAAAAGGACCCCGTTCGATCGGCGGGAGTTACTTCGTCTTCACACCCGATTCAAGCAAAATGGTCTTCGCTTCAGCATTGACATCTTTCATTTTCATAATCGACCTGAGCACCGAGGAGCCTACCGTGTTGAGGCGATTCGACCAGCATGGAAATTTGATCTCTCTCAGTGGTGGCCGGCTGATTCGTGGATCGAGTAGAAGCCAAGTGCAAGATGCAGACAACGATGACAGCGAGTTACTCCGGTCGAACAGTCCACCATCTGTGATACGCATGGCTGTAAGCCCTGATGGGCAATGGCTTGCGACTTCGGACGAACTTTGTCGGACGTTTGTATACAATCTCGACTCGATCCAGGCATGTGTGGTGTTTTTGCACTGCAAATAGTGCCCGCTGATCTGTGTCTGTAGTACCACGGGGCTTTACCCTCGCTACCTCACCCACCAAACGTGCTGACCTTCACTCCGGAGAAGCCGCAAATCCTTATGGTCGTTCTCCCAAACAACACTATGCACGTGTTTGATGTCGAACGTGGTGAAGTCCCTGTATGGGCCTACGACCTCAACTCACGCATCCCAAAACAATTGCTCAACACACCAGATCCTGTGCTGGGCGTCATTTTTGAGCCAGGCCCTGCTCTGGCCCCATCGGCTCTGATGAATGGTGGCCTCGAGACGAGCAGCCTTTCGCAGAAAAATCCTAGACCACAATCTACCCCATTTTCTCAAAAAGAAGCCATCTTCTGGGGTTCTTCCTGGTTGTGTAAACTCAAGCTTGACTGGCTAAGAAAATATACAGAGCCGCGAAAGCGTCGCAAATCCGAGGCGAGGCATCCCACGCAAGATCATCAGGGCGTACCAACCCTCGCTTCACGCCCAGACCTTCAGAATAGCGCATACGAGGTACAAAATTTGCGGATGGTTACGCACTATCGTCCGATTCTCGCGTTAGATTTTGTGGGCCCGGGAGAGATGGTCCTCGTGGAAAGGCCCCTGGTGGATGTGGTATCAAAGCTTCCACCTGCCTTCTTCAAACCCAAGTATGGGCAGACATGATGGGAAGTAAGATGCATGTACGTGCCTTGGCAATGGGAATAGGTATATTAGTGTCCTGCCTGGAAAACCCTACGAGCGCTAATAAAAGGTAAACGACAACAACCCTGAAAATACATGGAAAGGAAAGACATTTGGAAATATAAGCCACACCCTGGAAATTTCAGGGTGCCTAAAGCGGTAAGCCGAAAGAAAAAGCCAATAATCAAATCAAACGACTCTGGATATACAATGCTCGCAGTATTTACCGCACTGCGGCTTCTCTATCTTGTTTCTCATCTTCCCTGGGAGGGAAAAACTTCAGATGAATTTTATGGCAATCAACTAGAAAGCATACTTGGCATTGAGAATGGAGAGGTAAAGCGTCCAGAAGACACCACATGCAGACTGAAATGGTATTCTATACGCCAAAGGCATAAATCTGAAATTTATCAACTGTGGCGATGTCAGACTCAACGTGATGAGATGTGCGAAATGCGCACCTGTGCTAATGGCCAGACTTTCCAATTGGTCTGTAAAGCAGTGGTGTACATATCAGTATATTTGTCCCGGATTTGATTGTTGGTTCGACCCTCCATGACACCGATGGAGCCGATAAATATTGCGAGCTGTGGGGAGTGGCACGATGAGAAACCGACATAGACAGAGGAATTCGAGGACATACGCCTAGGGGTGCCCTGGACGAGTGGGATGATTAGATGGCGACGAAAACGGGGTACATCACAGTAAACTGACATGATGAACTGATCTGCAGCAACTCTCTTTGATAAGGCCTTGAAGCTGACTCTGTGGGTGCGCCGCCTGCGAAGAGGAAACTTGCGTTCGAGAAAAAGGTTCCACCTGCCCAGTAAGGGGCCTCGGAAGCAGCGGGTTCAAGGTTTACTCCGGAAGACGAAGACAGGGCACATACTTATGCCGACACCAAAGCAGAAGAAGCGGAGGGTGCGTGCGGCGTCCCAACCTGGCCGATCCTGGCGGTCGTGGTCACGCTGGGACGAAGACAGGGGTGAGCAACAAGAATATCGTGGGATGGGAATAGCGTACAGCATTCTGGGAAAACTGAGCGACGATGTCGCCAAAGGCGTTGAGTGTACCGCCTGTGAGAGCGAGAGTACGGTTTGGGTGGGTGTGGAAGAAATATTGGTATGTTCTGGCGAGGGTGATGGTAGTTGCCATGCAAGAAGCGTTCAAACGTTCGTTGACAATGCCGGACAGTCTAACGAATATGATAATATTTTAGGGCTATAATGCTGATTATGCAATCCTCGAAGAAATCAATCCACGTGACCAGCGCGCCAGCCTCATAAACCCGCCGCGTCGAAACCCCCCTTGACATCGTCCAATAACATGCCTTTCTACTCCACTCTCGTCCTCGCATTCGCACTCGTTGCGGTTGTGCACGCCATCCCCGTCGACGAGATATCCGCACGCAACGGCGTCGGTTCTGCATCTTCGGGCATCGGCGGTCAGGCAGCCGGAGGGTCCGTAACTTCTTCAGCGAATAGCTGCACAGGCTCAGCTACAAGCTGCACCATCCCTAACCTCTCGGGCATATCGTTAGCCAAGGTGGATTCTGGTAAGCACACAAGGGTCATTCCATTGCACGTCACGTCAGCTCTGACACCACTTGCAGAGAATGCAGGGAATGGGGGCAACGCTCTCTCTGGAGCGTCCAGCGGAGCCGCGTTGCTCGCCCTCGTCGGAAGTACCAACTCAACTAGGAAGGTTCCTATAGGTAGCGGGTTCTCGGGGGCTGGTGGTGAGGCGCCCGGAGGCTCAGTGGTCGATAACCACCCCGCACTCATCGAACTGGGTTCAGGTATGTATATTCCACACGCGCGTCGAATCAGATTGACGTTGGTCCGCCAGACAACGCCGGGAATGGTGGTGCAGCATCCAGTGGAAACAGCTCGGGGTTGGTTAGTTAGACGGTGACGCCAGACAAAAGGGGAACAAGATCCTCACATCCTAGACCTACTTTGCAAACATCATGCACATAGACTATTCACAGGCCTATTGCAAGGGATTGTATATGACAGCATACCCAACAAGTACATGTATCTCCTGGCGTTCACAGCAGCTTAAGGTAACCAGTAACCTGGTTTATAAGTTCCACTGGTGCTGCAAAGCTATTGCATCAGGGACAAGTATGGGCCCCCAAGGGGGTAAACCTACCGGGACCAATTCCAAGTACTGTGCGTGATCCTGCCGCGATTTGGGTACGCCCACTAGAACAGCGCACCATCATCAACAGATGAATACCACCACCAAAGTACACCATACGCGTCAAGTATCGACCGGGCACACAGATTAAGGCTCTTTGCGATCGCCTCCAGCTCTAGCAGCTCTTCCTCGGATGACCCTCTAAGGGCGATTTTTGCTTGTCTGCTTAAATTTGTCAACGGGGAGGCCAGGTAAGCCAACCGAACATACCCCGTTCGCTCCCAGTGTTGTACAAGCTAAACGTGTCTTGGAGTGTACCGGAGACCGACCCGCACAGTCAGCTTACCTTTGGGTTTGTTTTCATGAGTGCCTTGTAACATGCCAAGGTGGCGTGACTAGAAGATCATAGGTCCCACACAGCAACCTCTCAATCAAGACGCGTGACATACCCACACCTGAGTGATTGAGAGCTACGTTGATGCATAAGAAACGGTTACATACTGCGCCGCAATCTTTCCTTGAGTCATCTTCAAATCCGTGCGCACAATCAATACCTGGATGTCGTACCTCGCCATAGGAGAAAACCTCGACCGAGAACTGACTGATGCTTACAAGCTTGCACTGCTCCATCGTCCGTGGTTTAACGGAGGAAAGGTCACCGTCTGCCAAGTCTTCGTCTTCATCGTCGCTCTCCTCTGGTTCGGGTGCGGGTTCTGCGTTGGACTGTGGCGGTAGTAAGGCTGGGGGCGCGTTCTTTGTGCCGAAATGCGCCCCAAGATAGAACCCAAGTCCTAGAGCAACGCAGACTGAGACTACGTAGGGGAGCGCTTTCATGTCGCGGGCTACAGGATAAGATGTAAGCACTTGAAGCATTTGTAGGCATTTGGGCACTCACTCGAGCGAACCATCAAGAAAGGGCAAACGGAGGTTGCCGACAACTGCTCGATAAGGGATATTGGGCACACTGCTAGCTGGTGGTTTTTGACGACCTCGAATATGACGGAAGAAACGCTTGCTGCACCTCCAGCAGCTTCTCAGGAAGATGTTGCAGGCCGGGAACCATTTTCCTCGCTCGAACTTTCAGAACAGACGGACAAAGCTCTTGCAGACATGGGATTCAAGACCATGACACCCGTACAAGCCAAGGCTATCCCTCCTCTCCTGGCTGGGAAAGACGTCCTTGGTGCTGCACGAACAGGTTCAGGGAAGACACTGGCATTCTTGATTCCTGCCGTGGAATTGCTGCATCGGATGAAATTCAAGCCAAGAAATGGTGAGTATCCACCGTCGGCTTGGATGAGAGCTCCATATTCTACTCTGTTCGCAGGAACTGGTATCATTATCGTCTCCCCCACGCGAGAGCTCGCATTGCAAATATTCGGCGTTGCAAAAGACTTGGTGGCCTATCACTCACAGACATTCGGTATTGTCATTGGTGGCGCCAATCGGAGGGCAGAGGTAGAAAAGCTTGAGAAGGGCGTCAATCTGCTCGTAGCAACGCCAGGTCGGCTACTCGATCATCTCGAAGTAAGTAACAGCCGAAAAGCTAAGTCCACCAACGAGTACTCATAACAACAGAATACCAAAGGGTTCGTTTTCCGCAACCTGAAAGCGCTCGTCATCGACGAAGCAGATCGGATATTGGAGATCGGTTTCGAGGAGGAGATGAAGAAAATCATTGCGATTCTTCCAAACGGTATTGCACGTCGGTATGCTCAACTTGTGGTCTAATTAACATTCTCGATAGACGGTCGGCAATCTATGCTTTTCTCCGCGACGCAAACCACAAAAGTCCAGGACCTCGCTCGCATATCACTACGGCCTGGTCCTCTACATGTTGACGTAGACAAGGAAGAAGCGACGAGCACTGTATCGACGCTGTCGCAAGGCTATGTCGTGTGCCCCTCTGATCGCCGTTTCCTCCTTCTTTTCACCTTTCTCAAAAAGAATTTGAAGAAGAAAACGATCGTCTTCTTCTCTAGCTGTAATTCCGTGAAATACCACGGGGAACTGCTGAACTACATCGATGTCCCGGTACTCGACCTCCACGTATGCTACTTTGGCACACATTGTGAGCTTCTAGTTGATCGATGATGTAGGGCAAACAAAAACAACAGAAACGTACCAACACCTTCTTCGAGTTCATCAATGCAGAATCTGGCATCCTACTCTGTACCGATGTTGCCGCTCGCGGGCTGGATATCCCTCGTGTAGATTGGATTATCCAGTACGATCCCCCAGACGATCCAAGAGACTACATACATCGTGTAGGACGTACCGCGCGAGCTGGGAAAGTCGGGAAGAGTCTATTGTTCCTGCTGGAGAGCGAGCTGGGCTTCCTGCGGTACTTGAAGGATGCAAAAGTTCCCCTTAACGAGTATACCTTCCCGGCGGACCGGATCGCGAATGTCCAAACTCAGGTGTGTCGTGACAGCATCATGGACAGGCTTGATTTTGACACTAGTTAAAATCTAGTTGGAAAAACTATTACAAAAAAACTATTTCCTGCATCAGTCTGCCAGGGACGGCTTCAGGTCCTATCTTCAGGCATATGCATCTTATTCGCTCAAGAAAATATTCGACATCAATGCCCTGGATCTTGCCAAGGTCGGAAAGTCGTTCGGGTTTGCCGTCCCACCTCGTGTGAACCTAAACATCGGGGGCGGAAGCGGCAAATCGAGCGCGGGGAAGAAGCGACGGCGGAACGAAGAGGAGGAAGAGGAGTGGGAGGATATGCCACTTGGGGGGGGTGCGGAGAGTGGTGAGGATGCGGAGACAGAAGAAGGGGGTTCGCGGAGAGACATTTCGAGGAGACAAGGCAAGGAGCGCCGGATAGAGAGACTGGGGAAGAAGGCGGTTGAAAAGGAGATATACAGGAAGGGCAAGGAACGGAGGAAGGCGAGGGCGTCGGGACAGCAGTGGAGTCGGTAATAAAGATAGATATCCGCTGTGTTACGTGTACGCCTGCCCTAAAGTTACCAGCAGGAAACCGCTCGGCTTCGACACTTTAAGCTCGCCCTTGTAGCAAATTTTCTATCTTGTCTATCTTGCACTAATCCAATGCAGACAGCAGCATTCACGGCGACGACTCAGGTGATCCCCGTCCCCACTTTTTCTTCTCCATGGTCCCCACTGACATGATCTTTGTCCTGCTCTTGTATGGGTTGCGGGTACAGCACTATGTATGGGCAGGCGGTCACTTCTTACTTTTGGTAGCAGCACTGCGATACTTTATTGGGTGCATCACCTTTACGACTGTCTCTGCGTGGTGGTACAAAGGTACGCTATGCTCGCTCGGACTCCCGGGGTGAAGCCTGACTGGTATCTGCAGTGGGCTTCTTGGGTGCACTTGTTAGCTACGCGATTGTGTGCTAGTGAGTAGCGCCCGTTCTGCGTGGTGGCTGCGTGGCAATATACTGACAATGTCCGCATGTTCGCAGTAAATCACTCAGGGTGAGGACGGGTGCCGTTTGCCACGTGTTGGTTTTCACGCCTTGGTACTCTAGACTCAGCGACTTAACCTGGCTATGGTGCAAAAAGCAGCTACAGATGAGGTGCGTCCCCAAACTCGAGAAGGGGGCATGCGCTAAGATGGATGTATAGAACGTCCAATACTTGGTGCTCGCGTTTTTCTGGTGGAGTTCCAAGCCAGTTGCTCGTGAGTGCTGCACGCGTGGGGCAACGAGCGTTGTTGCTGAGCTGTCGCGTTTCACAGTCGCGTTGATTCCCTACTTTGTGTTTTCGTTGTTCCATGCCTTGACGTTCGTACGCACAGCGTTGATGTCTCAGTATCTTCCGCCGGGACCACCTGCCACCGCTGGAGGACCTCCTCAACCGCATCCCCTTGCGAAACGCTTGCAGCTCTGGGTGAAAGGTACGTGGCATGGCCTAGCCGTGGCTGACGCTGACTGTTGTCTGCACTCCAGCCAACTATGACTCTGCGATGCGTGTGGTGGCATTCGCGGAGCTGTTCATCTTCTTGCGTGTTGCGTTTGGGGCTATCCTATTGCGGAATTCGTTGGTTGCGCCGCTGTTCTATGCACACTTTTTGCGCCAGCGATACTACCAGTCGGTGTTTACGCGGCAAGCGGTCTCGTATGTTGATGGGCGCCTCTCTGCTACGCTGGCAAACCCTGCTGTGCCCCCTGTTGTCGGGACGGCGTGGGGCAAGGTGCGGGAGTTTACGATCAAGTGGGCGGGGAGTGGTGTGATTGAGCCGAGGAGGGATTAGAATGGGACGGTACAGAAAGACGTTGCTTTCGTGGCTCGTTATGAAGCTTTTGTGAATTTTATTTTTTTAATCCTGTTTTCGACAAACAAGAATACGAGCGGGGCTTGAATGCTCTGACTATTTCCCGGTGAGATACGAGAAATATTTTATTATATTAAAGACGAGGTCAGGCTCGCTTCTCAGTGATGTCCCGCATACCCGTCCCGACTCATTCGCCCACTTCCACCAGGTCCCTCGACCGCCCCGCCTCGCCCGTCCCCCACAGACACCCGCCCCCGATGCCCCCCTCAAGTCTCTCCCCCGCCCCCTCCCTCTCCGAGACGAGAAAGAAGCAGTCGAAACGCGACGAGGTCCGTCTCTCTTCCCCTCCCGTTCACCTCTGATCTCTCTCCAGGCAATCCGCAAGAAAATCGAATCCGAACTTGCCCGAAAGCGCACGGTCTCGACCACCTTCCAATCCGGTCGCAGCAAGCGTCCTGCCAAGCCGGCGGTGGCCAAGGGAACGGTCGCTGCCCTCAAACCCAGTCCCGCCCTCACTGTCCCAGAGAGCATCACCGTCGCGGAAGCCAGTCAGCTATGTGCTGCCAAACGCACCGACTGTGTCCTCGTCGTCGACGACGACGAAGGCCTAAGCGGCATATTCACCGCCAAGGACTTGGCATACAGGGTATGTTTGCCTTCCTTGAGTACACCTTGGTCGCGTCGATCACCTCCAATAGGTTACTGCGGAGGGTCTTGATCCTCACTTGACGCACGTCAGCCATATCATGACCCGCAGTCCCATGGTCACACGCGACACCACCAGTGCAACAGAGGCTCTCCAGCTCATGGTTCAAAAACACTTCCGTCACTTGGTCAGTCATTAGACCCGTTCATCTCATTCATCTCATTTTCGTCTTCTGGTAGCCTGTTTGCAACGAGGAGGGAAATGTCGTCGGCTTGCTCGACATCACCAGAGTATTCCACGAGGCCCTCAACAAGGTCGAACGCAGCTCCTCCGCATCCGAGAAGCTCTACAACGCTCTTGCCGGCGTACAGTCGGAGCTCGGCCCCGGCATGGCTTCGAATCCTCAAACAGCCGCTATGCTCGCATACGTCGATTCCCTCCGTGAAAAGACCGCGTTACCCGACCTGACCACAGTCATGGACTCGCGCACGCAGCCAGCTACGGTTACTCCGAAGACGACCGTTCGCGAAGTTGCAAAGCTGATGAAAGAGCGCAGAGTCACAGCCGTTTGCGTCATGGAAAACACGCCCGGCTCCGACAACGTACACCCCAAGATTGCTGGTATCTTCACGAGCAAGGATGTTGTCCTCCGGGTAATAGCTGCTGGTTTGGACGCCGGCATATGTAGCGTCATTCGTGTCATGACTCCTCATCCTGACACTGCACCTCCAACAATGACTGTGCATGACGCGCTCAAGAAAATGCATAGTATGTACGGTTGGTCTCGAACCAACTCCTGCTAATGCATCTGTCCCCAGATGGCCACTACCTCAATCTGCCTGTTATGGAAGCTGACGGACGGCTAGTGGCAATCGTTGACGTACTCAAACTCACATATGCCACTCTCGAGCAGGTACGTTATGTTTAGTCAATCGTGTTCCCGTGTTGACTTGTGGCAGATGAACGCAATGAGTGTTGAAGCGGCCGGCGAAAATACTGACACAGAGGGCGGTCCAATGTGGGGTCGTTTCTTCGATTCCATTGGCGGTCATGACGATACCGAATCCATCGTATCGGGCTCGCACGCCCCTACAGATGGACATTCTATCTCGGCACACCACCTCTCCCGCACTCAGCAGTCACCCTACCCAGAAGTCCATCCCAATGACTCTGCTTCCGTTGTCGATGATGACCACGAGTCCGTTCTTGACGCGTACCCGCGCAAGAAAGGTGCACATAATATCCCCAGTATCACTGGTGCAGCCTCGAGCGTAGCCGTCGACGATGGCACCTATGTCTTCAAGTTTCGCACACCGAGTGGTCGGACGCACCGTTTCCAAGCCAGATACGACAGTGTCGAGATGCTCCGTGAGATTGTATCCGGGAAGCTTGGCACCGACCCGTTCTTTACCTCGTACAACAGTGATCCAGACCAAAGGCCTGACCCGACAGACTTTATACTGTCTTACACGGACGCAGATGGGGATACGGTGTTGATCACAAGCGACAATGATGTCGCTGACGCTGTCAAGATCGCGCGTACGGCGGGTTCGGATCGTGTCGTATTGTTCATCCAAGGTGGTAAGCACTGGGAGGAGGCAGGTGCTGGTAAGAGTGAAGCCAAAACCATCGAGGTCACGACCCCCCCACAAGAGGTGGCGAAGGCAGTTGAGAAGCCAGAGGGTGTCCCAGAATTATCCGTCACTCCCCCTCCCCAGGTTCATGTGCCACCGCAGGAAGAACTCGTGTTGGGTATTCCCAAAGACTTGTTACTTCCTGCGAGTATAGGTGCTCTTGCCGTCGTCATTATCGGTGTTTTCACCATCTCACGTTTGACGCGCGATTAGTAGAAGGGAAGCGGAGCGATGACGAGTCAAGGCACGCGGCTTCTGGTGATTCTCCAAGCCTTCATATCCTATCTTATGTTGATTGGTGCCGCCATCGACGATATTTCGCTGATTTGTGGGAAGCATGGACTGTTTTCGTTTTCTACCGTACATGTTGCATTCATGCTGGCCGAGCGGTCCCACTCCTTTGCATATACGACTCTTACACGATCTTACTTTTCACGAAGCCGCCACGCATGACGAGTGTCCTCGACCGTAATAGAATCAAGTTGTAGACGCCCACCAGACTTGGCGAGGGACAAACGCTGGCCCCCGGAGTTCCGCAAGAGAGGTCAAGTGAACAAACTCCCAGCCCGTGAACGTCTATAAATTCGCCTGCCAGTCATGGCATTGGCATAGTCTAGTTTCGTCTCCGAATGCCGTCCGTGCCAGATCTCAGACTTACCCAGCTCTTCGACGAAGTCAAGTGCGACGTCCTCACCAAGAATCAAGAGGCCGACAATGCCCTCAAGCTCCAAGAGATATCAAGAGCCTTTCTCTGTGAGTCCCGTCGTGATGATATACCGGTCTGGTCATGAAAACGAAGCCCGTTCCATCGGCCGCGATAGCGGACACAATTACAGGTAGACACGCATGCAGCATCGATCAAACGGTGGCCATGAGCTGAATCTGTGTTAGTCCCAACAAAACAGATGAACGAATACGCGCTCCGCGCTTCACTTGGCGACGATGTCTACTTGGACGAATCCACCGCTGCCTTCGAGGCGCACCTCGCCAAGATAACCGGGAAGGAAGCTGGTCTCTTCTTACCTTCCGGAACGATGTCCAACCAAATCGCTCTGCGGACGCACCTCCAGCAGCCACCTCACTCTGTCATCACCGACGCTCGCGCCCATATCTATCGGTGAGTATGTGGGATCGTTCTCGTACTCCCGCGTGCACTCATGATGAGCTAGGATGGAGGCTGGCGGTGCTGCATTCCACTCGCAAGCCAACACCATCCCTATCTTCCCTGAGAACGGTGGGTTCTGATAAGATAAGGACGTCGATGTGATAGCAACAGCGTTAAGTTGATAGGTCACCATCTGACGTGGGAAGACATCGAGCCATGCATCGTCTCTGGCACGGACGTGCACGTGTAAGGCCGCCTTCCAGGTCGGCCGAAATCAAATCTCACTTCAATTTGACTGTATTTAGTGCGCCAACGCGGGTCGTCGCGTTGGAGAATACCCTCAACGGAACCATCATCCCTCAAAAGAATGTATTGGAGATCTCGAAGAATGCGCATACTCGGGACATCATCATGCACCTTGACGGAGCACGGATCTGGCATGTTGCTATCGAAACAGGGCTGTCTATGAAAGACATCTGTGACCCCTTTGACTCCGTTAGCTTGTGCCTTTCCAAGGGCCTCGGTGAGATCTCATACATTTATTTTCCTTCATCTGCATTATAGGACTGAATCTTGATCACCATTCTCCAGGTGCGCCAATCGGGACGTGTTTGGTTGGCACAAAGGCCTTCATCACCAAGGCACGGTGGTTCAGGAAGCTTTTTGGCGGTGGAATGCGTCAGACGGGTTACCTGGTCGGCTGCGCTGCATACGCGCTCACCCACAATTTCCCTCTCCTCCCTCGCGTTCATGCACTCGCTAAACACATGCAGCAGGGTCTGGAAGCTATCGGAGTCGGGATCCTCAGTCCCGCTGAAACCTGCATAGTGCGTCACCTGACACTTATATTTATTATTGGAACAATAATATCTGACGATCGGTATCAACAAGTTGTTTTACGACCCATCTACCATCGGTGTGGAGTATTGGGAGGTCGTCGAGCGTGCCGCTGCGCTTGAGAAACCCATCAAGATCAACGGGTCTCGTCTCGTGGTGCACATCCAGAGCTCTTCCCAAGCGGTCGAAGATTTCCTTGACCTCATGAGGGAATTGAAGGAAGTGAAGGCAAAGGCTGGCTGGACGCCCGATCAGTCACCGCCCAAGAAACAGAAACCCTTCCGGGATGTATACATCAAGGCTACCAAACCGACCTAGACGCATACATTCCTAGTGGTAGAACCCAAATGAACCTGAATCATGTGTTGGTGCTCTTCGACGGCTGAGCGTTGCGTGGCATGTTATTGCCCGACAGTGAGAGCCTACTTTGGAATACTTGTAAGCTTGGGTCATGTTGTATGCCATCACACGTATCACGGAATGCCGAACGCAGGAACGCAAGTAACGGACGTGAGTCAAACAACTAGGGACATGACGCCAACACACGGTCCTGAGGCGGGAAAAGAGAGGGATGATGCGAACCGAAACGACTCACTGATGGCAAGGTACGTATGAAGTACAAGTGTACTACCCCAGTCCAACCTTACTTCACGACCCGGGGGATGCCCATGTAATCGCAGATGTTTCAATAAGCAAATGACAGATTCATCGGATCGATCTCAACCTCCCCGCCAACAGGTGAACTCAGCCCTTGCCTATATACCGCTGTTTTTCATATTCCCTCCAAAGAGACTTGATGATCGTTTTCCCGCCTGAATCCAGCGCGGACACCATCAGAGCGTCCCGATTATGTTCACCCACCATCTCACACAAAGCAAACAACCCAGGCTCGAGATCCCTCCTTATCTCTCCGTTTATGATACACAATGGATCATTGAACGCGTCCACGTACGCGATGAGGACGTACGACGCGTGTTTCGAAAACGGCTTCGCGAGGGACTCTGCTTTCCGCGACTCAGTGGACGTCGATGGGTGTGCGTAGGCATGCGTTCTTGGGACAGTTTTGGTGGTAAGCGAGGTGAGGAGACGAGCGAGCGCGCGCGCTTCGTCTGTGGATAAAGGTTGGGAGGTAGACAGCCACGATGGGAACGTATCTGTAACGATTTTGCTCTGTTTTGCACCGAGCTGAGGACGTATCTTCCGGCTGAGCATGACCAACTGGCGAAGGACAAGACTGAGGTGAGGAAGGGTGTGCACGACAAGATCACGTCGCAGTCGAATGAGTGCACCAATGATAGTGACGATGTGATGGAAAATAGGGAACACTGTCGTAGCGTCGTGCTCCGGGGAACCAGAGAGTATTTTGTTAAAGAGTGTCCATATACTGCCGAGATCCACGGGGCGAATAGCTGCTGGCTGTGATTCAACGTCAGTAGATTGGTGGAGAATCGTACCGAAGAATGCGCACCCGATCTGAACAATGCATCGCAATAAATTCCAGGCATTGCATTTTGAGATGTGAGGAACCCCCGTAAATATACTCTCCGTCAGCGAATAGATTGAAGCAGCGCGTCGCAAAGTCCTGAATGGCCTTGAGCGTGCCTGTGAACGTCTATCGACAAAACGAAAACTTATATATATGGGATTAAATTTACCTTGTGGTGCATCATGTAGCATGACCTTACTGAGACGAATTAAGCGTTCACGCTGACCTGCTCGGAGTCCGCTTCCTCCGATCCCTTCTGCCAGGATATCTAACAAGTGAGAAAAGTCTTCGACAGACAATTTCTTCGAGGCTTGTGCGACGCGGGCGTCCATGATATGCCCGACTTTTAAGATAGAGTTAGATGTGCGAGATAGAGGCGTAGAAGAAAAATGATGCACCATCAAAATCCCAGTTGCCACCGTTGACTGCATAGAAACCAACAAGGATATCGAGGTGAGCACGACGCAAGACGTCAGGCATACACCAGAGCTCCTCAAACAGAAGCCAGAGGATGCTTGAACAAATCTCGGAATCCAGTCCAGCGGAATTTTCACTACGAATCAGTGATGTCGCCAATTTCAGACCAAACGGAATTGAAGCAACTTGAGCTAGAAGAGAGTCAGAAACAATGACTAAGTGACCCTTGATGAACGCACGATTCATTCCTAGCCACCGCGTCAACGACAAGGTACGACACCACGCATTGATCCGTTCACTCGAGAGGAAGTGATCTAACTCGGTGGGATCACTTTCTACCAATCTCCGAGCATATGGTAAAAGCGCAGACTCCAGAGCCTCGAGAAGTGACTTCAACAGGCATTTAACCCGATCGGACAGACTGCAGTGTGTTCATCGTATCACTAATATGCATAATTTATCATGGGACCATACCTAGCGGGATCAAAGTCACCTGTCAAACGCTCGATAAGCTTGAGGACGCTTGCCTGAACGACGACATGCGTCCACATCTCCTGAGATTTCGGCTGTGAAAACGGTCTAGCGGCTATGAGCGTAGATATGCCACTGGAGATAGATCCTACTGCCTCCGGTTCCTGTGAGCGAAGGAGGTTCCTATGAAAGAAATCATTGTCAGGATGCACAGAGGGAAAATGTCGGAACGCACACAACGTGTAATTGTATCAAATCGAGGGTGGCACTTGTGAGTGCCTTTGGAGGAGAAGATATACATGATGGAGAGGTGAGCAGATGGTTGACAAAAGCCAAGGAAGTCTTTACACATGTTCTGCATGAGTACAATACAAAATAAGAATATAAAACTTACGGTGTGATTGGGCGTATTCAGAAGCTGCATGCGCTGCAAAAAGACCCGAACGAACATCAGTTGGCAAGACCATTTTTTCAATTCCTCTGCTGGGACCCCGTCACCAATTTCCCCCGTACGAGGTTCCACCCGAAGCCCCACATTACTTCCATCCATACCCTTCCTCTTCGCTTTGTTTCTTTGCCCATTTGCACCCTCTAACTTTGTGCAAATTTGAACGTCACCAGCCATGGCCCTCTTAACCAGCTCAGCGCGCACGGGACGAGTGAGCCACTCTGGAGGCATATAATGAAGGAGTCTGTATACATTGGATGCGAGAGTGAGCTCAGTTTGAGCTGCTGTGGTTGCGGATAAAGATGACTCGACTCCAGTGGTGGGAAAACAGTAAGAAGAGAGTGGTGCGGTTAGGGCCAGTATAGATGATAGAAATATGCCTGTTAACTTAGACTTAGACTAAAATGGAGCCAGTAGACGGAGTGGCGGACCTCGGATGTTATGTAGTTCCCAGAATTGTGCATTTCGGAGGAGATTGAGAAAAATACTGCGTAATGTGATGACAGTATGGTCATCAGAACTATCTCGGGTGTCCCCGTCGGGAAGATCAAGAGACACGGCGAGAAGCAGTGAAACGAGCCTCTCCAGGTTTTCCGTCGAGGCCAGCGCGCTACAAAACACCAAACAGTCAGAGGGAAGATGTTCCCACCTCTTCTACTTTCAGAGAGAAGCTGACTCACTCGAGAACGTCGATCCACCTATCCGTCAATACATACAGGACTGCGAGGCCCAAATTGCCACGAGTGAGAGCGGCAGATACACCAGACCACTTTGATCTGGACAAGGAGCGAACAGTGAGAATATCGAGTATTACAGTGAAGATTGGCTGTGTCTCCATCTGTTTCTGGGATTCGCAGTTATGTGTGTACCAGATATGCCAAAGGAGTGTCCGAATCTGGTACAAAAGTGGATAAGAAACATGGGATAAGGAAGCCAAGAGTCGCGACAGGTAACCCACGTACAATTTCAAGAATCAGCTCAGGATCCGACGCCTCATCCCGCGCAACATTCAATAGTGTTCCTACATGCGTTTCTCCAAGCCAATCGTAGTCCCCAAGTGGAAAAGACACCCGAGCACGGACGCCGTATAGAAATCGAAGGGCGGCAGATGTCACAATGTGAGGATACAGTGTGGAGGGAGGACCTGCTTCGACTGCATGCTTTCGTTTCTTGTCGTCTCTACATTTCACCGCGTCATGTTCCCCGTTCTTCCCCGTTCTTTCTTCCAGACAATCCCAAGTGATGGTCCACCCCAACTTCCCAACATCGCCCCAAAAATGTTCCAAAGAATATTCCCCGTGCTTCGTGTATGCATTTGCGGGTAAATTGGATAGAATTGTCCCCGCGATACGGCCCGTGTAAGACAACACTCGAGCCTGAGCCGGCACTAATCTTGTCTCGCGTCCGCTTTTATCCGTGTCCTCAGTAACCTTCCGTTTTTTAGCAACCCTTTCCTCTTCTTGGTACGCGTTCTTGAAAGCTCTCCAAGCGTTTTCAGTCGCCTGAAGCACAGCAAGTGCCAGAGGTGTAGTCTGAGTGGGTGTTAATGATGTATGGAGGGCACGCCCAAGAGCAGGTAGGTGGTATGCAAGGGGGAAAGCGCTTTTCATGGACAGAGATGAGGATGTCCAAGGGGTGGAAGAAGCGCAGCTTGCAACCACAGCGCCCAGAAGGGCCAACGCGTAGGTGTGCACTGTACGTGTCTTAGTGTGATATTCGAGCACGTGGGTAAGAAACTCAGAAGCTTGTGTTGTCACAAGGGGGGATACTGGCGGTGAAATCTGGTAATAAGGTCTGATTTGGAATCGCACAAGAGTATACGAAAACTACTCACATTGATTAAAGCGGAGAGTATTCTCTCCAATGCGGATCCTACCAAGTCGTATTCAATCCGAACGAGCACGCCCAAAAGCTGTGCAGAGAGAAGTACTAGTTCCGCTCGAGAGTCTGCACACATGCATTAGGTTGGGAATGAAAACCATGCAGCTAACTTACCTTTGGAAGAGGCATCTACAGTTTCCAATATCTTTACGGCCTTGGCCCCCGCCTCGCTCAAAGCAAGTTCCCCTCCATAATCACCGTTTGTCGCGCCGATATGCGCGCCACGGATGTAGTGGGCGAAAAAGAGGCGCTCTTTTTCAACAATCCCGAAAACACCAATGAGGGACTTCCACTTCTCCGCTTCAAAATCCTCCTGAGGGCCCGCAGAGCTCCAAATTAGGGTCCAGCATCTTCCTATGAAATCCATTCCTCTTTTCCTAACTTCTTCTTTTCCGCCAACAACGCTAGATGCAGAGACAAAAAGCGCAGACCTATGTCTGTGTGTCGCGCTTAGGAAAGAGGTGACAATCTTTGGGAGAACGGGCAGGAGCGAGGAAATGAGAGACGCGGAGGAGGACAACGCAGCAAACAGCGTGTCAAGAGGCTGTTTGAGAGCATCGAGAGAGAAGAGGGTGTCTGTGCCTGCTGCATATATATTGTCTTGGAGTTGTTTTGTAGACGAGGGACAAGCAAGGGAGGGGTTGATGCAGATAGTGGAAAGCCAAGAAGAAAGGTGGGTGTTAAGAAACGAATTGTAGAGCTGGAGGATCATGGGAGAGTGATTCAGTCCTGAGAGCCACAATTCACCAAGGTCTGGCCGCAATTCATTGACGACCGACGAGACACTCACTTTTTTCTTGTTCCCTACATTTGTGAACGCGTTCCTGTATGCGCCGACAACAGTTGAACAGATCCAACACAAATCGTCGTCTACATGCTCCCACTCCATACAAGCGTCGAAAACAGCACCGAGAGACTCCCCTAGCGCATCAACACCGATCTTCTTCTCTGCCAAGGGCCAAAGGACGGCGAGCGCAGCTCGAGCTGGGGCTAGTACTTGCGAGGAGTGAAGGGCGAGCAACTCGATGACGATTGTGTCGAGTTGTAATCGATTCAGCAGGGGAAGGAGCCAAGTCCTTATGGGCCGTGCGGCTGTTGGAGGCGGGGTAGTAAGGACGCTGCAAAGCAAAGCCCAATACCTAGAATCTGCGATGGGATCAGAGGTGGAATTTGCACCCCTTTCTCGCCTCGTTTTCTTTGCTTGTCCAAGCAGGGTGAGTATCCATTCCCCAATGACTTCACCCTTATTCGCGGCACCGAAAGACGGATCTGACCAAGCAAGACAGGCTATCTCGATCTTGGAGGGCCCTGGGGTGGTAGGTGGGTCTGTGGACGATTTCAGGAGGCGCACGAGGGCATGGACAGAGTGTGTGCTATTCGCCATGTGCGCCGTCGCCGTGTTAAAGGTCATGTGCAACTATGCGTCGACAAAACAACGCTTTTCTGCTTGTAGCGTGGACCGCTCTTCAAGTTTGGGACGAATACGAATCGGTTATGAGATCGTCACCTGGCCGGTAGTAAGATTATTAGACTTGAATGGCATGGGACCCCGGCTAGCATTCTCAAAACTACCTATCTATAATCTAGGCATGCCTAACAAAACAAGAGATCCTAAAATGAAGACTATTGTTTTATGAACAATATACCAGACAAACTCATGGAGCTTTGAAACACGATCCCCATTCTCAGGAACTGCAGTAGCACCTCAATTGAGGCAGGTGAAGTTATCTTCCATTAAATGATTTTAACTCGAAGAAGCTAATTTCATGGCAGCCATTAGGTCCTATTCCAGGTTTAATGGTAGTTGACGTAGTACTCTAGTAGTACAAAAGTGTAGCATGCTGAGTTTGAAAACCTACTCTGGGTTAAGGGGTTCAGCACACCATCAAACCTCAGAGCATCTTGACCGGTGTGTAGACGGAACTAAATTTTCGGCTACACGCAGTGCCACCATCTGGTCTAGATCAAATCCTCCTCGACAACTTACAATTGTAAGTTTCTTTGTTAGACTCGATTAAATAAACTCGAATCCTTCTACCGGTTGCCACTCATGTTCAGCAATCGGGTGAAAGTCAAATAGTTTTGAGAAGCAGGGTGTATGTGGGGCGGAGAAATGTTGATATGGATTTGCTTTGGGTATCTTCGTACCACAGCGGTAGCAAAAGTGAGTTCCACACTTGACACAAGTCATCTGCGAGGTTAGCGGTCAGGGATAGTGCAATGTACAGTGCAAGATGTGGTAAGCGATTGGGACAAGTGTCAAGGGATTGCAAGCACCACAAAACCCCACTGGCGGAGGAGATCAAGTAGAGGTGTACGTACATGATTACAGCCCATTGATTTCTCGACTCTTACTTCACAACCAGGGCAAGCCATCGTGCTCAAATCCATCCATTTCCTGTTCTCTTGCTCTTCCTCGTGCTGCCTGACGAGTTTGAGCACGTTACTACGACCGTATCGACGTTCTATAGCACGGCGATCGGAGGAATCCGGCGGGGCCGAG
Source organism: Neoboletus magnificus (assembly GCA_003316145.1). Classification (NCBI taxonomy): domain Eukaryota; kingdom Fungi; phylum Basidiomycota; class Agaricomycetes; order Boletales; family Boletaceae; genus Neoboletus; species Neoboletus magnificus. Next base: position 47,269 of record QFEI01000182.1, on the reverse strand, counting down.
AGGTAATCGAGGATGAATTTGGAAGTGAGAGGGAGTGGGCAAGAAGTGTGAGGCCCGTGCCTGGCAACGATGATCAACAGAGGCGCGGGGACGATACGTGATATGGCGTACCAAGTGCGTCTGCAAAAAGCACAAAAGGAGTAACCGCATGCGGCACAGGTGCGCAGACGCGCCCAACCGGACTCGTCTTCGTCAGAGCTGCTAATTCTTGATGAATCGGATTCAGGTCTAGGGACGGGCTCCTGGCAGTATTCCATCGGACAGTGGATCATGGTTGGATCACGCTCAAGATCGCGTTTTTTGCGGAGCCATTTCCATCTGGTAAGTTCATTCTCCGAGAGGACAGCTCTGACCTCATCCTCTGTTGCCTCACGGAGACCATCTGCATCCTTTGCATCGGTTTTCCCACATTTGGGTTCGGGACAACCGACACGAGAGACTTGGCCCTCCCTAACATGTAGTCCCCACATGTCGACCAGACACGCTCTACAAAAGATGTGGCTGCATGAGAGGGCGATGCAGTGAACACCCTTGCGCTCTGACAGACATATCGTGCATAAATAAGAGGTGTGTGCAAAATTGTCCGACTTGGATGAGGAGGCATAAGCGAGGAGGGGAGTGAGGAGGAGCAGCGGGGACGGATGATAGATTCTGAGGTGGGAGGGATGGGACGGCATGAGCGAATGGAGAAGAAGATGGGATGACGTACTGGATGGAGCGCGTGTCGTCGGCGAGCAAACCGATGTCTGCCAAGAAATCACCTGTGCGTATCCACTCGACCCAGGTATAGAGAACGCCTGAATCGTCTCCTGGAGACCACATTGCGGACATGTGTTCCCTGACGAGGACAAGCGTGGACGGGGGTAACCAGGCGGAGGTTGCCTGGAGGGATTGGATTATGGGGGGAGCATCGGAGGGGTACGAAGGAGGGAGCGCTATGCGGAGACGGAGGGGCGGGAGGACGGAGAGGGAGGCGGAGTGGGAGGGGACGTCGGCGGGGACGGAGAGGGGAGAGGAGGAGAGATGGGTGTCGTGTGGCACGGGGAAGATGCGGAGGGGGGTGTCGAGGCCGAGCTCGACGGGGATGAGAAGGGTGACGATCGCATCCTCGTTGGAGATGCAGATCGTCGGGTGGATCGACTGCGGGGGGGTCAGGATCGGCGCGGACGAGGACGAGGACGGGCACGGACCTGGAGGACGGACCACTCCTCAGACTGGCTGGACATGACCGTGATTGTATGATTAATAATATTGTATTATTTATCATTTATAATAAAATAAAATAATAATGCAATCGACAGCCAGAAAAAGAATCTCTCCATCGCGGAACGTCGACCACAACGACGACGACGACGAGCACGACGAGCATCGAGCAGAGCGCGTCACCGACCCATCGTTGAGAACGACGTCCGTGCCAGACCCGCAAACGACCCGCACTGCGTTCTTCAGTCCGCAGCGGGGGCGACTTTGGCGCTGAGGAGCGAATACCCTCCTCCTAATCCGAGAGAAGCATACCCCCTCATTTCTTCTTCCGCCCGCTACCCGCACTTGTCCTCCTCCCCTCATCATCACCCACCAGAGATGGACATCTACTCCATATCCTTCACCCACCCCCGCAGGCCCCGCCATCTTCACTCGCCCTCCTCCTTCGACGCCCATGACCCCCGTCTCCCTCCCCACATCCAACATCTCCCCGAAAACTTTCCCTCTGCCTTCCCCCTCCCTGCAACTCAGCCTTCTCCCTCGAATCAGGCCGACTCCGAGACTGTCGAGAAGCTTGCCATCCTCGCAAGGTCTCTCCACAATGTACAACTCTCCTACCTCCTTTCAGACGGCGGTCGCAGCTGGAATTTCTACATCTCCGGCGCATACCAGCAGGTCATGCTGGCCCGTGGTATTCTCCTGAAAGATAGCCCTGTCCAGGTCAGTCCCCTCTCGCGCCGCTTCTGCTTAACCCCTCTTGCTCACCCCCTCTTCAGCATCGCACCGCCATCAAGGTGCCCCGTTCTGACATCCTCGACTCCTCTTCCTCAAAACCCACACTCAAAACCGACGTACGCCGTAAACTCGACGAGATCGCCTCTCTCACCTTTGCCCACATCGCCGTCGTCAACTCCCCTCTTTCCCTCTCAAGCCGAACACCACCCGATGGCATTTCCTCCAGCGCAGGTTGGACCGGTCTCGAAACTGAGCGTGTTTGTGAGCTCGTCGTCACCGGTCAAGGCGACGCGACAGAGCTGGCAAGAGTCAGGCTCTTGGTCATGTTGGATGAACTCGTCCGTCTCCTTCTTTTTTTCTCCTCGTCTTTCTCTCACTCCATTCATAGAGCGGTTTGCATGCAGAACCCTGCGAGATTGATCAAAAACTACATGCCATCATTGCCGGCCGCAAACGCTACATGCTTCAATCCATTCAAGAGGAGACTGCCACCAATATTTATTGCCCTTCCCCTCTCCAGGGTCTCGTCGGTTCTGATTTCGTCTCGTCGTCCGTCGCTACCAATGGTGGTGTTCAGTCTGGCCAAGCACAAGGGAGTCAACATCAGCAAGCTCATAACCCAAACGTCATATGGATCACCGGAGAGTTTTTTGGCGTTCAGAGAGCCAGAGATATGCTCTTCCAGCTCTCTGCAAACAAGGTTCGTTTTTCTTCCGCAGGCCTGTGAGCTTTGCTAATTTATCGTTGACAGAGTAAGAACGTTATCTCCCGCGACACTGTCATCGTTCCTCGCAAGCTCGACTGGATGGTCCTTGATCGGGCAGAAGACCTCAAGTCCATCATGTCCGACAACGCGACTTTTATCCAGTTCCCACCCATTGGCAGCTCGACGAGCTTGATTACTGTTTTTGGTGATCACAGGGTCAATGTCCAGAGGACAATCAGAGGGATAATGCAGCTTGTGTGTATTTTGGCCTCTTTCGTGTTGTCATGACTAATCGCGTACAACCAGGCCTGTCAATATTACGTCGCGTCCTTCTGGCTTCTCCCAATACAATTCAACGTGCTCCTCCCGCCTGCGACACTCAACAGTTCGCAGGTGATGACACTTTTGAAGCAAATCTCTCTCACGACTGGCGCAGAAGTCGTCTTCAAGAGCATGTGTTTCGAGATGCACGGTCTCGAATATGAAGTCCGAGCGGCCGTCAACATGATTTTGGATTTGGATCTCGTGAAGGCGCGTTTTCGTTTGTTCCCCAATAGATTCGTAATTGTTCATGTTGCACAAAATAACAGGCATTCCACCACGAAATTCGCTTTCAGGTTGAACTCGCCAATGAGCATCGCGAGTTCATCTCAGGCAAGAAGAACGGCAAGATAAATAAAATCATGCAATCAGCATCCGTCAAAATAAAGTTTGAGACGTTTAACGACTACAACTTTCTTATTGACCTTTCCGGCTCCGATGCCTCAATCTTGACTGGTCTTACGCTTCTGCAAGAGGAGCTTCCCGCTGAGATATCTTTCCATGTCCCAGAAGCGTACCATAAGCGTATTATTGGTATTGGAGGAAGGAACATCCAGAGGATCATGAAGAAGTATGGAGTTTACGTCAAGTTTTCGAATGCAGAAGAGTTTGCTGCGTTGGGCGGGTATAACGATAATGAGGATAACGTCGTGGCGAGAACGCCGTCCAAGAATGCAATCAATTTGGATAATCTGAAGCAATCGGTTATGGAGATTGTAAACCCAAAGGTGCGTTGAGTCGCCGCGGCCCTCAGTGCAATAGCCTATTTACCTGACCCAGGACAAGGATTATGTCAATGAGACCCTGTCGATCCCCCGCCGATACCACCGCACGTTACTTGGTGAAAAAGCTATCTTTATACACGATATCGAGTCGAAGACAAACTCTCGTGTGCGGTTCCCGGATAAAGAAACGGCTTCGGACGTCGTGACGATTTTCGGTCCCGAGAGTCAAGTACAGATTGCTGCTGCCATGCTACTGGTCAGTTTTCTTTACCCCGCGTACCTTGCTTTATCTTACCATCAACAGGAGCATGTTCCATTCGAGGCGGACATGGCAGTTCCACCCAGTCCCGATCTACCGGTTGTCTGTACCTCTCCGGAGTTTGTCGCATTTGTCGAACGTGTCAAACGTGAATATCAAGTATCAATCACACCGAATCTCAAACCCCCTGCTCCCATTCATTCTACGAATGGTTCCAGCACCTCACTGGACCACCCATCTACTTCACAGGCCTCGCCCCAGACAGCGCAGATTCAGTCGCAGGGCGAGTATAGCTTCAAATTTAGGTGTCAGAGGTCAAACAGTGACTTCCTACTCGCGGCAAGGGAGATGCTCGAGCAATTCCTGTTGAATCATAATGTAAGGGTGTACCCTTCACCGACGGCGCACACACACAAGAGGGGCGACTCGTTCGCCGAGGCATTCCCACACTTCGATAGCAAGGTGCTTTCGACTGCAAGAAGGCATGGTGAGTTCACCCCCTTCCCTCTTTCTTTGACCCGCCACTCCAATATAATGATGGTTCTACACGGACTGGAGACTCATCCGATTCCCGCAGAATCAGTCGAGTTGACTCGGTCGTCGGAGATCCTCGGTGACCGACGGCTGAGGTTGGCAAATTCATCTCCAGATGTAAAGGCGTTGTTCAATGCTCCTGCATACATTTACGACCTTGAGGAACATGAAGATTCACAATCAGCATATGGGCCGCCTGGGACGGGGCTTGATTATTGGACACCATTACCGCCAATCGTAAATTTTCACTCTTCTGCAACTCCAAGTTCATTACCTCACCGGATCAATATAGGGCTCAGGAATTACATCTCGAACCCGGAACACCGAGGATGCTCTGAAACGGGGCTCAGATTCCCTCCTCGAGTCCAAGATCAAGGAACAGATTTCCAAACCTCGATCGCTTCAGAATCGCGCACAGTCCCTTGATCTCACGTATTCCCTCTCGCGAATCACCGAGGGCTCCTCGCGACTTCAACCTCCAGAATCACCCACGACGTCTACAGGGGGAGGGACTGGGGGAAATTCGAGTCCGACGAGCGCCACCGCACCCTCGTTCCCCAGTGTATATGCGCCCAGGCCATCGGCCGTGATCGGGTCTTCTGCCCAGAGAGGTGCCAGGGTGATGGATGAGGAAGTTGTGGATGAGGTGTCACGGGTGATGTCGAACCTTGGACTTTGAGACCCCTCAGCTCGCCCGAAATACAAAAAGAGAAAAATGCAAGAGAAAAAAACGAGAAGAGACCAAGTTTACCGCGGAAGAAGAGAAAAAAGGCATCGATAGGTGGATTACCCTGTCGAAACCATGGTCTTACCCTCCTGTTCCAGGAGGAGTGAGGCATTCCTTCAGAAACCGATTGTTATTCTTTGTCTGTCTCTCTTACTCGCATGGGACTCCTATCCATTCAGGATTTCTATTTATCTGGGAACATGTATCAGGAGATCTCCCTCTCCATCAGGTACCCCGTCCCATCGCATCCATCATCACTCCGTCTCTCATGCTACCACACTCACATCATCTCCACCACACAACGGCATCATTTCCCTACATATCGCTTCCTTCTTTCAAGGTTGAACCAGTCTCTCACTCACCCACTTTCTCATTCACGATCGCACATATTTGACGGACAGACCGTCATGTTGCTTCTGCCACTCATCAATTATCTTGCTCCGCGATGCCCACACGCCCACCAAATTGATGTACCTAGCCTTGGCGAGGCTATTGTTGGATCCGACAGCTTCTATCCATGATCTTTGTTTTTCTATGTCCGGATTGTCACATTGTGTCGCTGTCTCCTTGCTCTATTTCCTGCGGTTCTGTTTCCTTTTTGCTTTTTGTACATTACATAGGCAGATAGTTTCTACAATAGTGGGTTGGCCATATTATTATCCTTCCGCTAATAAGAGCTATTTAACTGGTGGTATGACACATGGGGAGATATCATCAGAAAACAATCCATGGTACCTCGTACAACACAAAATCGAAGAATTCCTGCTCCAGAAGTGTCTGATACTCTCCTATGAACTCATCCGTTCCGCCGCCTTTCTGTTTCTTGGATCGGCCGGAACGAGGGGCGAGGTATGTAAACTGGTTTGTCAGAACTGACAGCGTCTTCTTGGTCGACCTTGGATCGGGCTGTGGTGAGTGGGCGATCAGCATGGCTTCGCAGGGCAAGGGATGTCCCATACCTTGATAGCTAGTCCAACGTAGTTCGCAGGTAGACCATATCGGAGGACGCTCTCTACGAACAGCCGTAGGATCTTGAGGTGTACTAGGAGCTGGAAGGACTCTGAGAAATTCGTCCTGGACAGCCTTAACAGTTCCGTCTAGAGAGGTAGAAAGTAAGTACGGCGGAGGGACACCTCGCATGGTTCCTCACCCAAAGCTCCTTCTCGGTAGTATCCGCCACCTCGAGCTCTTCTCGCTGTTTGTCTATCTGCTCTTCCGAGTACACAAAGTCACGCACGATGAATCTGTGGCGCTTCGGTGTTCAGTTTGAGAGCTTTTCATATCCATTCGCCCGGATCAACGCACTTGTTCTCTCTGCATTTCTGCACAAACTCGTCGTGTACCCTCTTGAAAATCACAACGCCAAACAGGGTATATTCATCGTCAGAAGCAATAACGCTGGTTGCGGCAGGCAACGATCAGAAACGTGCTGGCATCGTGACATCACGGTAACTCACGATGACGAACGCGGGACTACCATGCTCGTCAGACGTTCGTATTTCGTATTCCACTCTTTCGTCAGAGTTCTTGCGAATCGAAGACGGTGAGTTGTGTGCAAGGAAGAAAGATGACGAGGACATGATCACAAAACCTTACTTTGGTACTGCCACCAGACATGTTTGCATGTACTCTGAATCCTGTAGCATATCTTTCTTCGACACGACATCAACAAGAGACCGCACGGAGAGATTGCCCCTGGGCGCAAAGCATCAACCATGGGGCTAGAGAGTAACATGAGGCATGGACGCACGTCTTCTTCCGCTGCATTTGCACGAGGGACCCCTTGACAAGGTTGTAGTTATTCAATTTAGACTTCATCATGTTATCAATGGATGCCATGTCCTGAACGCGTGATCAGAATGGGGTGGGATGGTGTGAAGATGCGTGATATTACCCTGTTGAGGACGTCGACGGTCTCTCGCAGGCTTCTTTGCACACCGTATCTGCCTTCATTCCACCGCCAGCCTTTAAAAATGTAATCATCAACGCTTCGCTCGTTTACCAAAATGTGCTGTGCGAGCTTTGCAGGATCGTTGTTGAAGAGGTTGCGCAGAGTGTCGACCGTCTTGGCGACGGTAGAAGTGAAGAACACATCCTGCTTCGGGAGCTCCTCGGAAAGGGTGATGAGGGAATCTAAGGTGCCGGTCTACGAGTTCGACGCTAAATGAGCACTGCATGGTGGACGAGGGACGACAAAGGGAGGTGCACCTTGAACGCAGGGATGGCGAACTCGGCAACGGCTGTGTACGAGGACCGAGACACCTGGACGAGCTTGGACGCGATTTCTGGGAGCAGTCCCTCCGCATCGCCGTCGTTTGGGATGGCAATCAGCCAGGTACTCTGATCAGACGGCATCGCTGTGGTCGTCCTTGTGGACTTAGAGATGCTCCCCGACGAGATATGGCTCGAGCAGGTCGCGCTCCAACTACAAGGAGGGTGACCCAATCGGGACTTATTCCGTCTGTCGTGAAAAATAAATAAATAAACTCTACACTCACTATGATCAGTATGTTGCCCGTCCTGCTCCGTCTCGGGAGGACCGTTGTCCAAACCACACCCAGGTTCATGTCTACGACGCCGGCGGCACCGTATTTGCTCTCACCATCCAATCTGCGCGATGCGGCTTCCTCAGGTAGCGTTGCGGTCCTCGATGCCAGCTGGGTCATGCCCAACTCCCCTCGGAGACCCCTACACGAGTTCCAAGCGAAGCGCATCCCTGGTGCACGGTTCTTGGACCTCGACGAAGTCGCGAGCACTCATGAATTCGGCCTAAAGCACATGATACCTTCCGAGCAATTGTTTGCCGACGCGTGTGGTCTGTTTTTCATACCGTCCTGTCTTTCTCAACGTTGAACAATTCCGAGATAGAGAGACTTGGTATCCACCCCAACTCCCATGTAGTAATGTGAGTTCCTTTCCAGCCGAGAGAATGCCCAAGAAAAATATTATGATGACTTAGATACGATACACACGGTGTCTTCTCCTCGCCTCGTGCACTCTTCATGTTCAGGGCGTTCGGCCATCAAAAGTCCAGCATCCTTGATGGTGGTCTACCACGTTGGGAGGCAGAGGGTTTCGAAACTGAGGGTGTCCCACCGTCAGGAGAGAAGAGGTCCACATACCCCGCTCCTGTCCTCGATGGAGCAGCCATCCGCTGTGAGACTTCATTTTCACTATCGACCAATCGCATTTATCCTGAGAGCCGATGGCAGCCTACGAACAGGTGGTAGCCAACTCGCTTCTGGAACCGGCGTCGGACCCTGCTGTAGAACTGGTTGTCGACGCACGTTCCCGCGGCCGGTATGCGGATCTCTACTGCATTGCATATTGTATCGTGCCTCATCCATGATAACGTGTAGTTTCCTTGGGACTGACCCAGAACCGCGACCCGGTCTATCTTCTGGCCACATGCCCCACTCGTTTTCCCTTCCGTTCAATAGGTTTCTCAAAACTCACACAGTACCCAATTCCTCCATCCAGTACACCACTCTCTTATCTGAACCTGAGTTACGGCAAGCCCTCGTGGATGCCATTGGAGCTGACCATGCGCAGGTGGTCTTGACTGGGAAGCGTTCGATTACCACATCCTGTGGCAGTGGCATGACAGCCGGAATACTATGGCTGGGTCTGAAACTCTTGGGCGCACCAAATGTTGCGCTCTATGACGAGGTATGCATCGATTAGGTTTGACCCAGCCGGTAATTAATGTAACTGTCCCACAGTCATGGGCAGGATATGCCAACAGGGCGGAGAGCCGCATCGAAAAATCAGCATAGAATTGTTGAAATCATTAACATCTATTGTCGTCGCTGTGGTCTATCTCCTGTATGTAGTGCGGTACTTGTACGCTAGGGTAAGTGGTGGTACAACATTAGTCGCTATTCGTCGTTACTTTTGCGTTTTACTCGTAAGTGAAGGTGTTTGTTGTACTATGGAGATAAGCCCCTGGAGGTCATAACGATACACATACCCAATGATTGAAACCCCTTAAAACCCCTCTAAAACCAAAAAAAAAAGGAAGGTAGAGTAACATGCAAAAGGATCAGCAGATCTCTGCATGCCGGTCCAGAACGGTCATTAACCCTGTGATGCCTTTGGCGGCTTCAATTTGCACGGGTTTCTGCGCATCTGGCCAAGCTGACCGCGCCACAGTGGCATGATAATGAACCTGAACACACGTTCAATGCTATCGAGTAATTCACACAGCGAAGAAAGTGTGCCCACTACGACTTTGAACTCGCCCTGTTTTTGGAGTCTAGCATGACGAATGATACAATCCCATCTGCGTCGGAATGAAACACATTGATCATTCTGATGTGATCAAGCGGGGAAAGACTTACTGCTCTTCCAATAGGACGTTACCGCCCATTGTCTTTGCTACGGAATATAGCCCCTTGCGCGAGACATCAACAAGTCTGCGGGCGTCGACACCTCCTTTGCAAAGAAACTGTTCAGTGTGCGCGACACGGGGGCCGACCATCATGGGTGTCGTTTTGGCCAGCGTATCATGTGTGCGCGCCGGACCCGAACAGCTCTTGACGCTGCTGCCCTTATCACTGCCTTGGGCGACAATCTCGATGTTCTGGCGAGTGTGCTCGATCTGCTTGCCGAAGAGGCAGGAGAAGATGAGGGTGAAGCAATTGACCATGTCGAGTGGGCTAGCAAGGAGCTTCGAGTGCATCAGCAGATGAAGTGAACCGAGGAACCTGGGGGCTTACGATTCTGTCATTATATACCAACCTGCCAGATGTGGCATAACTCACGGTCGGTATTTTTGCTCTCCCGCCTCCGTAACCCTCTCCGAGGTGAATTAATTGGTCCATCTCGCCAAAGAAGACTGGCACGAGGCGTTTCCAAATTAAAATGAAGGTCTTGAGGTAATATCACCATCTGTTACTCCTTTCATCATTGAAATGCGTGATCGTCACCCCTTCAATATGTGTTTCGCAGTCAGATCGTTCCTAACGGACCTGATACGCTGAGCGAATACAAATATATGTGTTTGCGATGGAGTGATGAGCCCACGAGGACGAGATACAAATATAGGAGAGGTGACTGGGAGGATACACACGCTCAATAGGTTACGAAAGTAAACGTTGTCCTTGAAGGACGGCTATGAAAGGAGGTCGTCGCATGGCAGGGGGTTTTCCTGATACGTATCCCGCGCGCCCAATATAATCTACTTCTAATCGATGTTGCTTTCCCTGTCGTAAGCGCGTCAACGTCCAGCTGTGAATCCAGCTATCGTCAGTTCACTGCGAAGGACCGGAAGATTTAGAATGGGATATTCACCCCTCCAGGAGCAAGACATTGTAGTGTTTCTTCGTAACCTCCTGTAACAGTTGCTGTTGTGAGAATAACAGCGCGTTTGCACATTGATTCCCATCCGGGACGTGCTTCTTGAAATCGAAGATGTACTTCCTGCAAGTGTCATTTGTTCCAGTGCGCACGACATCAACTTCTGGGAGAAGGACAATGAGAGGGTACTCCTCGAGATCGCAAGATGACTACCACCTGCTTCATCAAACATGAGCACGGGCTCTACTGTCTCGCATCCTACAACCTCCCAAGGTTGATCGTGCTTTCGACGAAACCACCTCATGGCACCGACGCGAGGCTTCAGGCGAGTCCGTGAGAGGGAGTGCGCTGTGCTGCGGTGCCGTTACCGATCAGGGGCTGCGGAATCAAGCTGCATGCTGTTCGGTACGGCGCCCCTTTAAGCCCTAAATCAATTGTACACTGCCATTCACTGTTTGAAAAAAACTGCAATGATGAACGACGAATATGCGAGCTCGCACCGTACCTCCGAGCGCATGAGGTTAGGCAACCACCATGAACCCTCGCCGAGTCCGTTCGTCAGGGAGATCGACCTTTGAAGTCGCAGTCGACACGACTTGCATATTTTATAATGGTGAGAGACATTAGTAACTGATTCGTCAGGTATGTAACGTTATCAGAAGTGCCGAAGGGACTCATCAGCACTTATTGTGGGCTGGGCCATCTACAGTTCATCCGTATCGTCGAAGTGTCCCGAAGGTTCCGTGGACCGCCGTGATATGAAATTCATAAGCGCAAATTCCACGTAGCACCCCTGCGAATGAGAATCAGCGTGTGCATCGATGGGAAAAACATAGACAGCCATCCACCTGTAATCGGCCAGGGACATAATCTGAGAGATACGCGGTGAACTTTCCAAGTGTCTGATCGATGGCATCAATGATTCCGACGACCTGCATACAATTCAAAATGCGTAAGCGCGGGGAGAACTCTCAAATTAGGTTTGGGCAGGTTCGCCGCGATTACCATAAGAAGTAATCCATCCCGTCTCGCGCTTAGTCTACGTCGACGAGTCTGATTGGCCCATGAGATAGCCACTGTAACGTTTCGATGCACACTACTCTTCATTTCATACCGCGCAGTTGGACCCTATGACATATGTGCACTTCCTTGCGGATGGGAAATTGCTGACCAGTTAGCCGATCTCACTAACTCGCGTCGGGAATCGTGCTTGCTTTGCTATCTACGTCGCCGATAAGTAATAAGAATGCATGAGGAAGACGCAGGGTTGTACTTATGCCCTGTGGCCTCTCCGGTTGTTTCATTGGTTACGGCATAATCGGTAGGGACGGACATGTGTAGTTACCGCGTCGATCACTCCGTCGCAAGCCAAGCGGAGGGATGAAATATCGTGAACATGTCCCTTCCTCTCTACTTTCCCTGTCGGGTTATTTGGATTTCTTCCAGATCAACCGGCTTCAGGTGGAACGGGACAGACGTCACACTCTTGCCTTGCACCTTTTGTACTGGTTATTCACGACATCAGTTCGCAGCTCCCCCGGGTGATCTGCGTTATTTGGGGCTCGACAACGCATTTCACAGGGTACTCATTAGGCTTTGGCCCACACGTCGGAAATGCCGTGAGGAATCGTTAAGGACATGTTTGCACCACAGCGGATATTTGCCAGCATCATACCACCAAACTATATTTGACATTTCAAGAACTTAACCACTTTCAACGAGACTACAACTGGTCTTTTACAATCGTGATACCCATGCCTTGCCTGCATATAAACCGCCTGAGTCTTTCTTCAAAGGAACGACGCTAGGCCTGCTAAAACAAGTGCAGCAACACTAGAGGTCGTCACCGTGTTCTTTCCAGCAGCACTGCTAGCCGTCGCTGTCGGCGATGAAGCGGCCGCACTCGCCGTGACATTAGTACAGCTGGAAGTTGCGGTACTTGGAACCGTCACATTAGCGGACAATGTCAAGTCTGCACACTAGCGCCTCTATTAGTCCTGAGATCTTATCATATAACCGGAATGCAAACTAACCTGGTATAGGATGCCGTCGCCCCCGTCGAAGATTACCTGAATAGTCACGTTCGCCCCGTTCTGAATGCCTGAGACACCAGACGTTGCGATGTTGATTGGGAAGCAGAACATCCCTTCTCCGGTCGTCTGGAAATACGGGACAACCATCTGGTACCCCGACGAAGAGTTGAAATCAGCGAATGACGTCGGGTCTTGCACCGTGGAGATGATGACACCGGCTTCACGGGTCAAAAAAAAGGGTTAGCCTGTCTAGAGACTGGATGCCGGTGAAAAAAAACTACCAGTCCATGCTGGGTGTTCACTGTTGAGGTTGATCACCCCATTACTGATAGGGAACACGGTACGGTTCGAAACCGCGTTGTTATACCCGTCTACAGTAACCATGGTTCAGATGGTGAGCGCTCAGAGCTAGCGTACCACTGACCACAGAATGTTGGCTCCGAATTCTGAACAAATGGGCCCCTTGGTAGGGGATATTGCAACTGGAAGTGCGCATTTGCAACAGAAGCAAATGCAGCGGTGAGAACGACAGAGATGAAGCGCATTTTGCAAAATAGTTCTCTAGGAAGGAATTCCCACTTGCGTAGCATAAACTGGTGGGTATTTATCATCTCCTGCAAGGTACCTTAGGAACATGTGAAAAAATATTTTCACCTGAAGATGGTCTTGTTTGGATCGCTCCAAATGTCAATACACATGCACGTCGTGCGAGTCTCAAGGTCACCAGACAAGGAGGGCTGCCAACTGTCTACGGTGCTCCGAATATCGCATGGTTGGTATGAATCAATTAAGCATTTGCGCAAGTGGCTGAGAGGCGCCTCTAACTTCTATCAGACAGGTTTTTGTTACGCAACGTAGGAATTCCACTTTTCTTAGTCCGTATTATGCTGGCAGATTACATGACAGCTCGAGGTACGTATCTATCACCGAAGGTGACGTGTCGAAGAGTGATCACAGGTCACTAGGTTTGTTGTGACTGTCGGGAAAGCATCGCCGTCAATCAAACTTCCGCTTGCGGCCCATGCGTCCAACCAAGACCTCTCCAATACCAAGCCCTAGGATGACGGAAATGATATATGCGCCATTGAAAGTCCTGTGCATCCCCGCTCTGAGATTTCGAACACATACGGAAACCAACCATACTTACATGACAGCCAACATAAGGGCGTACGAAAAAGTCGACTGAATGGCTTGAATTACTCCGCGTGGAACATCGCAAGAGGGCGTGAACGGAGGAACAAGCCGTCTGCGTGAAGGGATGGGGCCTTCTCTAAAGGCTTCGACACTATCCCCCTTGTCGGAGTTGGAGTGCACCCTGCTAGACATCAGAATTGTTCTGATCGGTGTAGTCAGAAATCGGGAGCGAGAAAACGCAATGAGCCTCAGACTTAGTCCTCCAGCGTAATTCTTGAATACGTCGATAGGCGGCAAGGCAACGTTCCAAGATGCAAAACAGAAACAACCCTATGCAAGCGCCAGCAATCGCACCATTAGATGAAGGGTGCCACGCTTTGAAGATAAGGTAATCTGTGCTTCCGAAATGCAACCATGGTGTCATGGCCATTGACGTGGTACCAGTCGAGTTGGTCATGTTGCGCCGACACTGGATGGCTCAGGCTGAGTAGAGGGGTGGCGACTAAGACGCCAAGGACAGGGAAGCGGCTGACCCGTAGGGAGGGACGTTAATACCGTGCGGAGCAATCCGGCATACCCCAATTTAGATATACATATCCAAAGAAAATAATTGGAAATCGTAAAATGCATAAGAAAGGAGCAGTTCACAGAAAAGTGGGTCCGATTTGTGTCCAAATATTCCAGAGAGACAGGAATACATCCTCTGCAGCTCGGTCCCACTCACCGCGGCGTATAGCTATCGATGGCGAGGAGATACAATCGGATCGCGGGGCGCGCGGGCATCCGTCCCTGGAAATTTGACCTTGCGAAGGTTTCCCACGCTGTCTCGCAACTCAGGCGACATCACGTGGCACTCAAGCGATCCTGTCCGACGGTCCGGGACGGTTTGCGTGCAGTGAAGTCAGGTGATGGTGGAAGGTTAGGTGAGCGGAGGGTGAAGATGAATGGGATGCTGCATCGTGCGAGACGGCAGGATTGAATAATGCAGTGACCGATGACGCGGAGGGCTTGAACGAACAAAAGATGCGATTGGGATGACGAGGGTAGTGGCAAGGTGGACGACGGGAGGATAACACCCGACAGGCTTATGGACGTGGTGGGGAGGATGATTAGTGGCACGATGCAACACAAGTGTTCCGAGAACTACGCTCCCACTTGTGTTACATCGTGTCACATGGAAGCATGTCCCCACATCGTCCAGAGAGCGACTATGAGCGTTGGACGGGTTGTTGTGTGGTGGTCGGGTCTGACTCGGATGGGGGAGAGAGGGAGGGAGAAAATGGGAAGGAGGGATCCTGCGGCATTTCTGCTCACCCAATCGCAAAATGCCGCAGCAAAAGCTCCACAAATATATTTGGCACGTGATGTTCCGCTCCCCACAGCCGTGCGAAAACAAA
>QFEI01000182.1:0-32159 GCA_003316145.1 Neoboletus magnificus | reverse complement strand
AAAAAAAAAGACTAACACGAATAATGAAGATGATGCGAACGGCACTGATCAGTGCTTCACGCTCGTCCGTCCGACCTGTCATCCTCACGCACAAGGTCGCAGCGCCATCCTTGCAGCTCCTCGCTCGGCACCAGTCCTCAAATACCAACGACAAGCAGGCTCTCAAAGCTGCGCGCAAACTCAATGACCAGCTGCAGGAGAATTGGAAAGGCTCCATTCTCACCTACGATCAGCTCAAACCGAGAACGCTCAGTCCTAGTAACGTACGGTCTCGTCTTTTTTTGCCATCCGCAACTTTCAAACACCTCTCGTCCAGGATGCTTACCTGATCGATGTCCGGGAACCCGACGAAGTGGTGCAGGGATCTATTCCCTCATCCGTGAACCTTCCACTTTCAGTGCTCGCCAACTCCCTGAACTTGAACGCTCAGGCTTTCCGTAGCCAGCATGGCTTTGACAAGCCAGGCAAAGCGCAAGAAGTTGTTTTCTATTGCAGAAGTGGCCAGAGGAGCGCTTCTGCGTGTGATATTGCCAGAAGAAATGGGTACGAAAAGTGGGTATTCCCGTCTTCCGACGTGCACCTGCGCGCTAATCAACTTTTGTGAAGTGTCATCAATTATAAGGGATCGTGGCTCGACTGGGTGTCTCGGGAAGGAGATGGCAAAGGTTCATCAGCCTGAGTTTTAATAGTTCCAACCACGCTGTAGTACATTGTCAACATTAAATACCAACCCACTCGTGTGGGCCAGCAACTCCGTCTTGCTTTTACATAGACCACAACCTTCACTTTCATCCCCTCACTGACACACGTTCAAACGTCCGTCTGATCCTGTGTCTGGTTCGTGCTTGGCTATTATTTTGCTATCATCATGCTCTCCCGAACTCTTCCGAGATTTTTGTCACAGCGTACGTTGTCATGCGCCGAGAACGCTGTACTCCTGTCAACGGCCAAGGCCGTTGTGCTGCCCACCAGGCATATCTCTCCAGGGCGTTTGACCCACACGCTGCAAGGTTGTCTGTGCACCCGAGCACTAAGCACACCCGCACCCCACATCGCCCACAGGTGGGTGATATTTGAGAGCTCTTGCGCTGAATTCTTGGGCGACCTGAAGACTAATTCATTTCAGTGAATTGCCCATGGATCGGTACCATGTCCTTGCCGACACAACCATGACTTCTCTGCTCGAGCGACTAGAGGACCTTCTAGATGAGATGGGTGACGAGGGTTTTGAAGTTGACTACCACGTAAGTCGTAGAGTGACTACTCCAGCCCATGAACTCGACGAAACCTACCGCCGCGAAACACAACGTTAGAAGCCGCTCATGGACATCATTGCAGAGTGGCGTATTAACGCTCAATATTGGTTCAAATGGAACGTATGTGATCAATAAGCAGCCTCCAAACAAGCAAATTTGGCTTTCGTCCCCCGTCAGGTTCGTCCGACTTCTCTATGACCGAGCACTCGCTTCTCACCTTTCATCTTTGCAAAACCCGACATTGTTCGGTGACGATGCGACTGGCTTACCTGTGATTTCTACACGTGGACCAAACGCCAAATTAATGGTCGTTCATTGACAATAACGCTAATTGAATGAACGGTCAGTGGGCCTAAGCGGTATGACTACATGCCATCCACAGACGACTGGCGATACTCTCGGGACGGAGAAGGGATGGGTATTCTTTTAGAACAAGAGCTTGGTCGCGCACTGGGACGTGAGGTGAAACTTGGACTCGAGCGTGTATCGGAGGCGGTCGAATAAATGCTAGCAATGATATCTGTCCCTCTTCCCGACTACTGAGGTGCGTTGGCAATAATTCAAAGATATACATGATATCACTGTCCCTACAATATGCAGTATGTGTATACACTCGAGCATGGGGCTGAGACCGCAATGTGATGGCAATGTGATGCAAAGCTGGTGGAACGGACAAGTGGGTCGAGGCTGGTTGCAACCAATGTCTATACGGGCGGGTCGGGGTGTTAACTGCTCGGGCCGGGGTCGGCAGAGCAGGCCATCCCTTCCACCTCACGTCTGCGTGAAAGGAAAAGTGAACCCAGGAATCTGAAATTGCGGTTCAGTGCGAGTCCAGCTGTCCTCTGAAAAAGTAATAATACCTGTTAGCGTCCTCATAACGTTGACGCACGCATTGGACTTCCTCGACAAGTCCTTTCTCCGCAGATTCCGTACAACAACTTCGGCCTGCCGGTCTATCACGAGCAAGTTGCGGAGATGCGGAGTGATAAGCTACTGATCTTTGTCCTGCCAGAGGGTGTTGCATGTGTGCGTGCGCAGTGGGCAGCAGCACTCTATGGCTTGGGTTCAGGTGCCGATCTTGAGGGGAGTGAGCGAACAACAGCCTGTGTTGATTAATGACATGGAGCTCATGAAGGAGATTGTTTGCGTCCTTGTACTGATCTGCTGTCGTCGTCGTCAGTAGTGGTGACCCAAGGTCGTGCGCATCTTCTATCCAGTCCTCTTCACCGTCGCTTTCCCAATGTGGGCCAGTGGATTCCGATTCCAGCCATCCCCTCAGTGCACCGTCTAGCGGCGGAGGTCGCGTGCGCTGCCGTTTGGAATGGGGTTGAGATGGATCCACGGTGTGTGATGGTTGAAGTTGTCTGATGGGGCCATCGGGGAGGAACGACGGGGGGTCACCGAGCGACGAGGGAGGTGGTGTCGCTGGGCGCTGTCGCTTCAACATGTCTCTGTTGTCGAACGTGGTGATGGATGAGGTGGTGGTGGTGAATGCCTCCACATGACCAGCATTCGGTATTTAATTACAGGGGTGGTGGTCGGAGTACACGCACAGGTCGTAGACGACCTCTGCCACCTATCAACACACCACGACTCTCTCGCGACCACCGCCAGCGTTATGGCCGACATGGATGTCTTTGCGGCCATGGGGATATCGGGCTTCGGCAAGGCCGCCAAAAAACGGGACCTCGATCCATCTCGCTTTGACGTGGCGAAGAGACAGGATGTCCTCGTCAGTAGCCATACCAGACACATCCATCTATGCCTCGTGTTAACCATCTGCCTCTCATCCACAGGTGAGACAGGTTCCTCAACCAGGGCCGAGCGAGATTGCCCGCGACCTTCCAGAGGTCGAGGCCAGCCAGCCAGCGCCGGTTCTCACAAAGCAATCCGTGCATTCTGATGGGCCAGACGAAGATGCATCAGACGAAAGTGTAGATGCAGAAGGAGATGAGCCCGAGTATGACCCTACTTCTCCCTCGCTCTTCGCCTCGCCTGTCACTCATGAGGCAACGCTCAAAGAGCACACCAAAGTCATCTCAGCTCTTGCACTTGACCCGAGTGGTGCACGTGTGCTCAGTGGGTCGCACGATTACGATTGCAAGCTTTGGGATTTTGGTGGAATGACTTCTCATCCGAGGTCCTTCAAGACATGGGAGCCAGCAGGCAGCTACTACGTGTGTCCGCTCCTTGACCTCTAGCTAGAGCAAGAACGGTCCTCATCGCTTTCATTAGGTCAATGATGCGAAATTTTCAAACAATGGGCAACAGTTCCTCGTTATCCCCGCCACTCTTCAACCCAGACTCTATGACCGAGACGGTGAAGAAGTGTATGTGATCGGTTCCCTCGCGAGAATGACATGTGACAAACAACCACAGGGCAACTTTTATCAAGGGCGATATGTACATCAGAGACATGAAGCACACTGCGTAGGGGTAATCATTGGGAGTTGTCGATGTGATGCTAACACTATCGTCGTAGTGGGCACGTTGCTGAGTTGACGGGATGTTCGTGGCACCCACGGGATCAACAGGTCTTTATTACGGGCTCAGTCGACTCGACCATCAGGTGAGGCTACTTTACTCTCATTCCGCGATAGGTACCACGTTTCCTAGAATATGGGACGTGGAGAATAAGCGCAAGCAGAAGACGGTCATTGTTGTCAAATCGAAAGAGCGAGGAGCACGGACCAAGGTCACGGCGTGTGCTTACTCTCCGGATGGAAACATCATCAGTGGTGGTACGCCTTGGGATACTAATACCATAATGTCTTATGATAATGGTTTTTCTTGTAGCTTGCTTGGACGGAGCGCTACATATGTGGCAGTCCTCATCTAATTTTGTACGCCCAAACATGACTGTCGAAGGAGCTCATACAAAGTCGACGGAGACTGCCTCCATCGTATTCTCTGTGGACAACCGGACGGTCCTCACTCGAGGAGGAGACGACACTGTTAAACGTACGTGACGGTTCCCTGAACGACCTAGTCCCTCTTGAAATGCGATATTTCAGTATGGGACATTCGTTCCTTCAAAAAACCCGTGGCAATGCGTTCCGAAACAACGACGCTTTACCCTGGCACGAATGCAGTGTTCAGTCCTGACGAAAAATGCGTCCTTACGGGTGTTGGTGCCGCATCAAAAGGTGGACTGGGACAACTTTTATTCCTCAGCCGAACGGACTTGAGCATCGTCAAGGAGGTCGAGATGGAGGCGACCCCGGTGAAGGTAGTCTGGCACCCCAAGATCAACCAGATCGTTACGGGATTGTCTAATGGAACGATATCAGTTTTATACTCGCCAGAAACTTCGACGCATGGCGCGAAGCTCCTATTATCGAAGGGTGCACCGAAGCGACCGACGATAGAGGATATGTCGGATGCACTTGCAGCACCAACGATCTTGACTCCACACGCGTTGCCAATGTTCAAGGATGGGGATGGAATTGTGAAAGGAACGAAGCGCAAGAGGGAAAAAGACCGCCAGGATCCACGGAAGAGTCGAAGGCCGGAGCTACCTGTGACCGGACCCGGCAAGGGAGGGCGCGTCGGGGCAAGTGCGACGCAGCACGTCGTTCAGAACTTGGTACGGGACACGACGCGGGACGAAGATGTGAGTGAATTGGTTGTCTTTGCATTCGTTGTCTGCGCGCACCACGGCGTTGGATGCGGTTTCTGGACTTCTTGTTTCGGACCACACGATGTATCTTTCCTTTGCGCACGGCGGCTAAATGGTTGATATCTTCCGTGTCTCACTACAGCCACGGGAAGCGCTCCTCAAGTATGCGGAACTGGCAGATGCCGATCCCCAATGGACTTCAGGTAAGCATCATGGGCCGTTATCACCTGCCTTTGCGGCGCATCCCTTTCGAGTCTCTCGCTGCGGAGTGCCAATTCTGGAAGGTTGCAGCGGCGGAGATTGAAAATTTGTATTACTGTGTTTGTATTGATCTGCCGGCTGACGTGGCGGCTCTTCTTTTTTTTTTCCAGCCTGGCGACAAAACCAACCCAAGCCTGTGTTTGCGAACGTCTCAGAGGGGGAGGAAGAAGAAACGTAGGACGTTGGGGGCCGCATGCACGGCTGTATGCAGTAGCTACGTGTTCTATTTGCAAAGGACGGTTTGTGTGAGGATGCGGTGTGAGTAAGTATTTTGGATGGTCCCTGCGCTGGTTGGAGACCGAACCTTAATTCCAGCCGCCTATAAAGACCCAATGGGTGGCTGCCGATTCCCCAAATCCAAAACTCCCCTCCCCCTCTGCAAACGTCACACTGTGTGACAAAAATTGTCACGCGCCACCCATGAACGCGACCGACACTGCTCAACACAGCGCGCCCACCGTCGGAAATGATGACAAACCAGCCCCGCCCGACCCCACCGCCGACGTACCACCCGACAACAATGGTACACGTGATAGACAGTTTATATTCAAATTTCCCCTTGGCTAACCCTAAACACTAAAAAGATTTAATTGTCAACCGGCCCTCCCTCAACTCTCTGCCAAACGGCCATGCCCGTTCTGACAGCCCCATCTCACCCCGCTCTCCCGCTGCCACCTCTCCAATGTCCGTCTCCCCCTCCGATCCAGGTTCGTACACTCAATCGTTTCCCTGTTACCGTCCCTCTTATCTGAGCAGCCTCTGTCCCCATCCAACCCCCTGCTGCTACTCCACCACCGCCCCCAGTACAGCCGGATGCCACCCAGGACATCAAGATGGCGGAGACACCAGAGGGAATCGTCGAGGAGATGCTCGTTTCCAATGCTGCTTCACCAGACACCTCCATCCCAAACGGCGCTCCTAACGGCAAGATCACCTCTTCAGATGCCCCGAACGCGGATGCGGATGGCGACGTGAACATGGAACAAGCCACACACGTAAATGGTCATGCAGAAACGACCGGCGCCAAGCTAGACACGCACCCCGATTCGTTCACTACATATCGCTCTCCTAATCATGTCTCCCATCAAGTAGATGACGACGCGGACGACGATGCAAGGCCTCCGCCGGCAAAACGAGCACGCAAGTTCTCCGATGCCGATCAGGCTTCCATCGCTAATGTGAGCCAAGTCCTCACCCTTTGTTCTAGCACACTGATGCTTTGTCCTTCTGATCGCAATTCCTCAAGACTGCCTCCCCCCCTCCCGCCACCGGTTCTTCCATTCAGATGAATGAAGAGGTCGTCTCTAGTCCTGCCCCCGTACCACCAACTCCTGTCGGCGCAACTACACTTAGCACACAGCAGCATCGGTTCTGCCTTTCGACTGTTCGTTCGTTGAAAAAGATGAAAGACGCGGCGCCATTCCTCCATCCCGTTGACCCCGTTGCCTTGAACGTCCCCCACTACCCCAGTATTATCAAGAATCCAATGGACCTCGGGACCATCGAGCGCAAGCTCATGTCTTCCAACCTCCAAAAACCCGATACGAATCCTAACAACCCTCGTTATAACAATGCCGACGAGTTCATTGCTGACGTCCGTCTGGTGTTCACCAACTGCCTTACGTTCAACGGGCCAGATCATGCCATATCCAAAGCAGCCAAGCACCTCGAATCTGTTTTCGACAAGCAGATAAAGAATTTACCACCGCCCCAAGTGGTATGTGAGTGCCAATGGTTTTCATGGAACAGATGCTAACCTCATGGTAGGTCAAACCCGCCGTAAAAATCGCCACCCCTCCCCCGCCTCCAGCACCCATCAAGAAAGCCAACCCTGCACCACCTCCCCCTCCTCGACGCGCGTCCACTTCCGTCCCCGTGATCCGTCGCAACGACATCGAGCAAGCATCCGCACGTCCAAAGAGAGAGATTCACCCACCTCCTCCAAAGGATCTACCATATGCTGACGCACCAAAAAAGCTGCGGAAAGCAAAGGTGGCCAAGGACGACGGTTCGGCAGAGCAGCTCAAGTTTTGTGTCAAGCTCTTGGTAGAGTTGCATCGGAAGCAACACTGGAATATTGCGCACCCATTTTACGAGCCGGTTGGTCAGTATCAGGTGTCGTGTTTTTCATCTCGTTGCTTATCGGATCACTTCAGATCCAGTTAAATTGGAAATTCCGTCGTATTTTAAGATCATCAAAAAGCCAATGGACTTGTCCACTATGCGGAAGAAACTGGAGAATAATGAGTACTTGAACGCCCCCAAGTTCTTCGATGATTTCAAGTTGATGATTCGAAATTGCTTCACCTTCAACCCTGCTGGCACGCCTGTCAATCAAGCAGGTATCGAGTTGCAACGCCTTTTTGATGAGAAGTGGAAGAATCTTCCACCACTACGGGAGGCAAGCGAGGAAGAGGAGGAGGAGGAAGATGAGTCAGAGGAGGAACGTAACCGTGGGTCCATCGTTGCGCAATACAATACCCTTGTGCTGATGTATTGTCTCACACAGGTAGGATTGCGTCTATGGAGGCACAGATTGAGTCGATGCGAGGAAATTTACTCGCACTCAAGAACCAGCCCCCAAAGGAGAAGAAAAAGAAAAAGAAGGAGCCCAAACCTGCTGCTGCCTCGACCTCCAAATCCACTGCCTCCCGTAATGCCAAAGTTGCTAACGCTGGGAATGGCACTGTCAAACGGAAAGCAAAGAAGCAGATTCCAGAGGATGATACGCTATCGTTTGACCAGAAGAAGGACCTGAGCGAGGCAATAACGAAACTTGATGGGCAGAAGTTGGAGAAGGTCATTCAAATTATCCACGAAGGTGTCCCCGAGATCCGTGACGTGGGTAATTTCGCTCCATGAAGAATACGCCATGTCTGACTATATTGTCAGAGTACCGAGGAGATCGAGATTGAGATCGACCTTCTACCCATAAACGTGCTTACGAAGTTGTACAATTTCGTGTTGCGGCCCTTGCGGCAGCCTCCTCAGAAGCGTAGTCGTGCGACAGGGAAGGGCACTGGTACTGGTGGCCTCAAACGCAAGAGCATGGACGAGAATGCCGAGGCAGAGAAGATTCGACAACTAGAGGAACGTATGAAACTATTCGACAATCCTTCAGGAAACGCCACTGTTCCCACTCCCGCTCCTATTCCCCGACACGATGATAGTGACCATTCTTCGGAGTCGAGTTCCGATGAAAGCTCAGGGAGTGAGTCCGAGTGATTCCTTGCTCTGTTGTGTCTGGGTGTTGGCATTTTCACTCTTTGCGCGCGACCGGTGGTGTGGTGAGGACCTCTAGTATGGAGTGGTTATCGGTCTCCCCACTCATACTGTTCTCTCATAATGTCGAAGTGTCTTTACTCATGATCTTTATAACCTTTTTCTTCGAACCGCCTGCTTTCATTACTTTCATTTTCTTCTTTCATCAGCATCCGCGTACATCCATACAATCATCAAATTAAATAAAGAACAGCAATGTAGTCAGCTAATTCTCGTCAACCAGTTGTCTTCCGTCTAGCGCAAGTAGAAATGCTGTCAAGCCGAGAAAATAATCGGCTGTGAAGCTTTAAAGTTTGCAGCTATACAGCAGTCAAATGATGAGATGGAAGTGTAAATTCCACACAAGGACAACAAAAACACAAAAACGGCGACACAACTGCATGCGCACGAAATCATCTGCGTTTGGACTTACTTCCCTGCTTCCACTGCTGCCATCCCGATTTCGTGGGTGGAACAGGTGGTGGGGGAAGCGGGGCACGCAGCAAAGTTGGTGGGGGAGGCTGTGGCGATAAGTGGGTGTCGGGAATCGTTGCCCAATTCTGTCTTGCGGGTGGAAAAGCGTTTGAGGAAGAGATAGGAGCGCGATCACAAGATTCATGGTGATCAGAAGGGTACGTTGAGGGGGGAGGTGCATCTGCAGGGGGCGGTGGGGCCGGTGCCAACGGTGGGGGAGGGGAGGGTGAAGGAAGGACAGATTGAGTACTGCTGGAATCCAAAGAAGTCCAACCTCCGGCACGAAACATGGGAGCTTCCAATGCCGGAAGCGATCGCGAAGCCGGCGGTGTGGGGTCATCAGGGGGAGGTGGTGGCGTATGCGCGGGTAAGGGTGGAGCCGGGTTGACTGCTCTCCAGCCTGAACGCTTCGAGTCTGTGTCAGGAGGTTTGGGTGCTGCGGTGACTGCAGCCCAGCCAGCCTTTTTGAATCCAACAGGCTTTGTCTCATTCGTGGCCACTGTCTCGCTTTCGGGGCCTAGAACAGGAACAGAGCTCGCAGCGACAGGTTTCATCATCTTGATGCCTTGAGCTCTGGCGAGCTTCCTGAGTTCCTTTTCCTCTCTTTTCCGTTCCTTTTCCTTGCGCCTCTCCAGCTCTTCTTGATTAACCAAGCGAGCGTTGGCTTGCATATCTTTCAAGCGCGCCTTGTGGTGGTGGGCATAAGAGTTGGTATGCTCGTCATACTGAGCGACGTTTTGAAACTGTTTCTCGCAGAGTGCACAGTAAAACGGCTTTAAAGTGTCAATAATCTCCGACTTGAGGGCTGCGCGTTTAGCTACGATGTCCTATCAGTGAAAGGACTGTTATCGGAGGGATCTCGGACATGTAGATATGGAGGTATACTTCTCTAGCTTTGCGCTGGTCTTGCGTTTCTTTGCGTTGACGCTCAGAGTCCAACTCCCGCCTCTGCGACACGGTGGTCTCGACCATGCGGACATCCTGGTTGATTTTCCCGAGGCCAGTCAAATCATTCTTTATCTGAAAAGGAATAGGGTCGACTCGTCCTAACGAAGCGGGTCGTCAGGCCAGGCAAAGATAAGAGAGCCAGGCCTACCATCCCCTGATAACCCGAGTGGCTGTCCCTCCGACCAACCGAGTTTCGCGAGCATTGCAAATCCCTTGTTTGTGCTCTTTATCTTGGTCTCGACGGTGATGACCTCTCTCGGGGCTTGGTGGGTGTACTCGTCGTACTTGTCGATGTCGACCACATCCGCGGGAGGCGAGGAAGGTGTGCGAGAGACAAGCGAGACGTTATCATCCTCACTGTCCTCGGTGTTGTCATCTTGGTATGATCTTGATCGCTGGAGGAAGGGGGGGAGGGAAGAGGGCAGTACGGCTTGCTTTCAAGGAGGCCAATAAATATGGCAGAGTACCTTCAGAAACATGGACGTGTCCGGCTGATCTTCTTCGTTCTGCTCTGAGCGCGCCATTGGAATGGCGTTCCAGCGAGCGACGCTTTCTGCAGACATGACTGCGAGCGCTCAGTGAAAGCTGGCAGCCGTGTTCACCCAGTGGCGTCTCAAGCACGTGACCCTTACGCGGTTGTAATTTATCAGGCCGGCGCGTTTGAGCTCGTTGTCCGCGACCACCTCGACATCGTCCGCCATGATGAACTCGGACGATTACTTCGCCGATGACCTCGACTCTGGTATTCTAAACCAGCTCGATATCATCGAAGCGGCACATCGTCCCAAACTCACCCACAATTCACCCGCCCGTAACCCTCCTAAGAGCCTTCCTCTACCGAAACCCGTCCCTCCATCCAAGCCGGCTCCTCCAAAACGAATAGAAAAAGAAGACTCATATACGGATCTTACGCTCGACATTGACGAGGCGGAGTTGCAGCGTCTCGACTCGTTCATCGACGCGGCATACAAGGGTCAAGCAGCCCCGGTCACCGGTCCCAATAGCGCAGCACGCCCCCCATCTAAAAGCGCGGTCCAGACAACCCTCTTTGGAGATATTGCCCGTCCCTCTGCGTCCACCAGCAAACCAAGCCCCACATCTCGCGGTCCGATGCAGAAGTCCAAGTCGGACCATCGCAACCCTTTCGGTCAACAGGCTCCGAAAACCAAACAATGGGATCACACTGCGTTCGCGAAATCTGGATGGAAGAAGCCAAAGTCAAAGGGAAAGTTCAACGAGGACGAACAGGAAGAGGAGGCAGTGGAGTTTGAGCAGTTTCCTGCTCCGTTTGTCTCAGGTACGTATTAGGTGTTACATCCGATCACGTCAGGACTGACTATGGCGTAGTTGGGTACGTAGCTTGGTCTTGATTCCTTGGTACTGAGATTGACGTCAACTCGTGCATATTTTGGTCTCGAACTGAAGCACAGTGAGCATGTCGACATTATCCACATGCAGTTGGCTCATTCATGACTTTTGTAGCCTCTCCCCATGAAGCTCAAGGTGGACATGCTCGAGGCGAAACATTGGATTTATCCACTCAACCAGCCCAAACGAGATTATCAATTCAATATCGTCAAACATTGTCTATTTGATAACACGCTCGTATCGCTTCCAACTGGTCTAGGAAAGACATTTATTGCCGGGGTCGTAATGTTGAACTGTGAGATTGTGTATACCCTCCCCTGTGCCAAATATAACACGTTATCCAAGTCTACCGCTGGTTCCCCGAGGGCAAGGTGGTCTTCGTTGCCCCTACGAAGCCTCTGGTCGCTCAACAGATTGATGCATGTCACCGGACGTGTGGTATCCCGGGCAGGGATGCGGTGGAGTTAACAGGCAATAACCCGCGCGCATACAGATCACGAATGGTGCGTCCCCACTTCGGTACCCGAAGCAGACCGTGTTAATACTTCGTAGTGGGAGGAGAAACGAGTCTTCTATATGACGCCGCAGACACTCATCAACGACCTCACTACCGAAAATTGTGACCCACGTGATATTATCCTCATGGTCATCGGTCCGTAACACTTCTTATTTTGTGCGATGCGCTTTGTTGAATGCTATACAATGCAGACGAAGCACACAAGGGGACAGGAGATTATGCGTATGCGCAAGTCGTTCGCTTTCTTATGGCGAAGAACCCACACTTTCGAGTATTGGCGCTTACGGCGACCCCCGGAAGCACTCCCGAGGCGGTCCAAACGATCGTAGACTCTTTGCACATCAGTAGGATTGAGATCAGAGACGAAGGAAGTCTTGACCTCAGAGAATATATGCACAAGAAAGTTGGTTTTTCTTGTTGCTGATTCGAGGGGTATCTCATAATAGACTTTATTGAGTAGGAGGTCAAGCAGCATATCATTAAGATGACGGACGACATTACTCACTTTCAACGACTCCTGAAGACCGTTATGGAGGTCAGCTCAAGTTACTCTGCTAACAAACAACCCTGACTGTTCGTAGTCGGTAATAAAACCGCTTGTGTCCAGAGGCATTATGGAGCCATTGGACGTCATCAAGATGCATCCGTACCGCGCCACGTCTATTTTGCAGCGTATCGCGGCCCAGCGAAATAGTCCGCATGTGTGGGCGATGGGAACCCTCTCCATGATATCGTCCATGGCAAGGGCCATGTCATACTTGGTATGGACGTCCCCTATTTCACGGTGATATGCGGTTTACAGCCTTTGTCACATATCCTATACATATGAATAGATGGAAGCCAGCGTTACTATGTGCCTTCATTCCCTGCAAGACCTCATTCGCAGCAAGGAAGGTTCCGATCAGAAAAAGAAGCAAGCACCCTCGAAACTCAAATCGGACCCAACGTTTCAAAGGCTTGTCGCCGACCTTGAAGCAGGCCAAAAACGACCGGGAGGATTTGGGATGCACCCAAAGATGGAGACCCTCAAGACACTCCTGGTGCAACATTTCGGGCAGAGAATCTCTGACGGGGATGGAGACGAGGCGGAAGCCGGTGGCACGCGAGCTATGGTATTCATGACATATCGAGAGTGCGTGGACGAGATCGTCGAGGTCTTGAATCAGGAATCACCCCTGTTGAAAGCAACGCGCTTTGTCGGTCAAGGAGTCGACAAACAGGGTAAGAAAGGCTTCGCTCAGAAAGAACAGTTGGAGGTACGACATAAGAGCTATGGGAACCGATGTCTTCTTCATCACACTCATCCCTACTGCTAGGTGCTCAGAAAGTTCCAGGCTGGAGAGTTCAATGTTCTTGTCTCGACATCGATCGGAGAAGAAGGTCTCGACATTGGAGAGGTAGATATGATCGTGTGTTATGACGCTCAAAAGACACCCATTCGTATGGTATGTCATCTTTCTCTTCTCGCTCCTTTACTTCTGTCTCGGAAAAAGAGATGAACTCAACTTCGTTTCCTTCCACAGCTCCAACGCATTGGACGAACCGGTCGCAAGCGTCATGGTTATGTGCACGTTTTGCTTGCCGAGATGCGGGAAGAGCTAAACTGGGACAAAGCACATGACACATACGCCGAACTACAGAAGTGTATTGTTCGGGGAGATCAGCTTGAACTGTACGGCGATGTAGCGCGACTGCTCCCTAACCACCTACGGCCGCAAGTACTGGAGAAACGGATGGAGATCGAGGAGTATGTCCGCGAGCAATCCGGAAGAAAGAAAGCACCGATTGCCACACAAGACGGAGAGCAAACCGTGGGTGGAAAGAAGAGGAAAAGGGACGATGATATTGACAGGAATATCCCTCCTGGTGCAAGCCGCGGCTTCGTGAGCGTGGCGGATTTGCTAGTCAAGGGGAAGAAGAAGAAAATCAAGTCGACGGAATTTGATGATAGCCTGGCTTGTGATGACTCTACGGATATGGAACTAGAGGGGAATATTCTGAATATTCGGCGTACTGTTTCTACACCGGTCGTCGCTGAGTCGAGCTCCACACGGAAGATTGCATTGCCGAAGTCACGAACAATGGTCCCGAAGAAGCGCAAGCCATCCGCGACTGGCAAAAGGGATCAACTAGCACCCAGCCATCCGCCTCGGCAGGTTGACATTGATTTAGATATGGATCTGGGCATGTCTCACTCTGACAAACCTACCTCGAAGGAGATCGTGCACACGTCATGTCGATTCTCGCCGACTTCCCCCGATCGTTCTCTCCGTGCCCCGTGCCCCATTCAGTCCCCCCAGCTGATTTGCGACGTGATTGAAATCGCTTCATCGTCTCCGTCCCGTTCGACTTCTCCGCACCAGCTTCCCACTCCTACCGCCGTTCCCCTTCACCATGTGGGTTCATCCAAGCACAAAGGCAAAGAACGCGCATCTGAGCAAAACTCTATGCTCCCATCCCTTAATTCTTCATCCGAAAAGGCTAATGATCAAGATATCGCTTGGCTCATAGATGAGGATGAAGATCCAAACATACAGATCATCAATTCTTCCCCTGCCAACCCAAAGACGAAGCACAGCACTCCGCGCTCGCTGCGGACCATGTATGAAAGTGTTCCGAGAGCGGATGACAGTATCATTGAAGTGGTCAAGGTGAAGACTGTCCCACCTCCGCAGACGATGGAACCGCCTATGAGAGACAGGCCATTTTCCACCCGTCCTCGAGTTACTCACCCCTCGCCTGGTCCTACGCCAGATATTCCAGAGGGGTCATTTGCGGTACGCCCAGCAGGTAGGCGGCGAATCGTCAAGAAAGAAACGTCGGAGATTCCGGACATCCAATCACCCCCACCATTACGCCGGTTGAGGCGTAATGATACGGAAATAATTTCTCAGGCATCCACATCCCCACTACGGCCGAAGAAAATTGGGCGTAGATCCCCGATTTCTATCCGACACAATCCATGGTTAGATGGCGAGGCAGCGCATTCAGGAGATGAAGAAAGTGCAGGGTCCTCCCACTCGGAAGACGACGTAGAGAGTGACTCTGACAGGCAATTCCTGAAAGATATAGCTGATACACAGGTCTCGCCGTCGTATGACCAGTCTCTCGTTTACCAGCAGAGCCTCTTTACGCAAGCACCGGGGGTCGTCAATGCGCCGGTCTTTGCAAACGGGCCTGTTCGAGGGGGTGGCTTTGTTACCGCAAGAGAGCACTCACGCAAACGTCCTATGGTTTCGAGCTCGCCGCCGCGTGAGGACTTTGAGCCAGATGAATATGTGTTTGGAAGTTTCGTGGTAGAAGATGATGCAGACCTCTCGTTTGATTGATGACATGTTATATACTACTAATGCACCAGGTAACCAACAAAGACTCGGGATAGTGTTTGCCAGAGATGATGTTCCCTTGAATTGAAGCTGGAATGATGGCTTGTGATGCATCGGATTCCTGTAGTGAACGAGCACTGATGTATACAGCTTCGAGGAAGGTCCACACCTTCTCCACACCCTCGTCAAATCAGGAAAACATTTCCTCGCCTTGGGTTGCCCCTAGGACGGGATGTCAGAAAGGAATTGGTTGTAGTCTCGAGCTTGCAGCATGCTAACATTCCAAGCCGCGATCTGTCCCTGGGCCAGTCTCAGACTCAGCGCTACAGCATTGAGTGTTAGATGTGTCGTAGTTCGACCGGCCCGGAAGTTGCCGAGCTAAGGCCACTCACGATCTGATATTCCACCAGTACCAGAGAACGCTCATGGAACCATTTCAGTTGCTCTCCCGTGGCGGAGTCCGTTTTGACAAGCAGCGTTTCAAATCCGACGTACAGTTGTTCACAGTAAGTGGTTGATATGGTTGGTAGACTAATCGTTTTTCTTACACCTGCGACTAGAACCCCATCACGAGGCCTGAAATGTCGGTGAACGTGCCAATAACCCAGGACTCGAAGCTCCCGCCTGAATTGGATTTTTTCAAATATGCTCAAGGAGGACCAGCAAAACGGAAAGCGGGAAACAGCAGTCCCACCGATTCTGGTGCAGCTCTCCGGCCCGATGCGCAACACAAGAGACGGAAAGTTGAAGAGAGTCTTGGCGATGTGGACGATGTAGACGGCGAGCCTGAGGGTGATACCCTGCGAGCAAGGGTTCGCGTGACGGCCAAAGGCTCCGAAGTTCCACCACCAATTGAAATCTTTGATAACTTGCTGGACCGGTACAAAATACCTCATCGCTTACTGTCGAACCTCCGGGATAACCATTACAAGTATCCAACTGGCGTGCAAGCCCATGGGATACCAATTTTACTAGAGGTAAGCTTGTGACCGACATGTAATCATTCTTCCACCTTCTTTACAACCTCGACAGCATCGTGATCTCGCTGCCATCTCTCCTACTGGTACTGGAAAGACGCTTTCGTATTTACTTCCAATGATGTCGTCACTAAGGACCCCAATCTCAAGTCTAAAGGGCACGGAAGGGGGTGGTGTTCGTGCCATCATACTTGCCCCAACTCGCGAACTGGCGCATCAGATTTACAACGAGTGCTTAAAACTAGCAATAGGACGCAAGTGGCGAGTGGTTTTGTTTAGCAAAGCTACCGCGAGTACCCTGCGCGACAAGAATGTTAGAGACAAGGTCGGTGAGTCACTCCAACTGGCTGTTGTACCGTCACATGTTGAGAATCTTTGAGATATCGTTATTAGCACCCCTTTGCGTCTAGTTACGTCGATTCAGGAGGGCAATCTCGATTTGAACAAGTTCGTGGCGTTAATTTGTTGCAGGCCCTTGTCTCACTGTGATTTAGTGTCCGTCATCTCGTATTAGACGAAGCAGACAGACTCCTCGACAACGAATTTTTGGCTCAAGTTCAAGAAGTGATTGGTGCTTGCACTCATCCGGAAATCCAGAAAGCAGTGTTTTCTGCGACACTTCCTGCTGGGGTCGAGCAGCTGGCCATGGGAATCCTACGCAATCCAATACGCATTGTCGTCGGTCTCAAGTTAGTGGAAACATGTTGTTAGATTCGGTAGTTCTGACATCTTTGCTAGGGATACGCCTCTTCCACTAATCAGCCAGTCTCTCACTTACGTCGCCGATGATGCCTTGAAGTTGCCGACGCTGCTGACGTATTTTGCTCAGCCTTATAATCCTCCACTGCTCGTTTTTACATCTACTCAACCTCGGGCTACCTCGTTAGCGGAAGAGCTGACGCTCAATGGGATATCAAATGTTGATTGTTTACATGCTGGTATGACCAAGAAGGAGCGGGACGATGCTGTAAGCCGTATGCGCCGTGGCGAAAGCTGGGTGATGGTAAGCACGGAAGTAATGGCGCGAGGTATGGATTTCAAGGGTGTGAGAGAGGTAATCAACTACGACTTTCCGACGAGCGTCCAAAGTTATATACATCGAATTGGTACGTGGCCAGCGGGTTCCCCTTACGTGAGAACTGGCTGATACCTTCTAGGTCGTACTGGACGGGCTGGTCGTGATGGCAAGGCAGTAACCTATTTTACGGATGAAGACGCGCCGTACCTGAAATCGTACGTCAGCTCGGTATCACTACGCAGGATATAACATAAAGGTTGGTTCCAGGGTTGCCAATGTCCTGCTTCAGTCCGGCTCGACCGTACCAGATTGGATTCTCAAACTTCCAAAGCCGTCTAAACTGATAAAAAAGCAGATGGGAAAAATTAAGCGCGCAGAAGCTGTCAACGCCGCACGCAAGATTGGTCGAAACGATGCCATAAAGAAACGGTGAGGCTTCCCGAACTTGATCGGTGATGATTTGCGATTGATGTTGTATGCAGGGACATGGTTGCGGGATCGAAGAGACGGAAGGCAAAAGAGTTGCGGGTGCAAGAGGGCTCGGTCTTCCAAGGCGTATTGTCGGGTGCTTCTTGATGGTAATCGGCAGTTCGCTTATAGCGGAGGTTCCAGCCTGAGTTTGAAAACCTAATCTGAGTTTCAAGATAACTACATTGGTACCACCCTGTCTGGGTTTGAATATAGTATCCTGGTACGAAAAGTGTAGTGTGCTCTCTGCACAATGAATTATTTAATATTATTCAACAAATCACTACCGCCATAACCTAAGGGCCCGGTGGTGGGTGCCGTCGGCAAACGCTGAAGGTTGCCTTGCTTTGTTGTTGGTTGCTAGTGATCACATTCAACAAGTTGGTGAAATCATCAGGAGCAGGACGTGACCTCACTCGGGGCTTGTCAGGTTCTCGGCTACGAGAACGGCCTATCAGGGATGAGCTCGTGTGATAAAAGTGAAGAGTGCGGCGTAGTGGGTTTGCGGCAAGGTGAAAACCTTCCTTTTTTGGCAAATATGGATACCACACACATTGCCTCGATGCAGATTCACGAACCGATATGGGCGACGACGACCTCGTTGAAACCTCGAGGACGCCTCGAGGTGACGATGTGAAGAGCTGGGATCCCACTGGCAGAGAAGCTTGATTTCGGGGCCTCAGCTCAAAAAGGGGTTCGCCTCACTGCAACTGCAGCAACTGGTAGTTGGCCAGATTCATAGCAGCCCCTCCCAACCTCTTCATACTTCTAATCTACATATCATCTGCAATGGCTCCTCTTCGTCAGATTCGCAGGTCTCGCCGACTATCGCACAAATCACCCGTGGAGGGTAGGCGATGCCTTGTTGATCCCTGCGAGTCCATTCTTAAACACTTTCCTCTTTTGGACACAGTCCCAGATTGTGACCGGCAAGGCCCCGCCTCCCTTCAGCTGTTGCACAATGGCTCTGATGTCGAGATCACCCCCCCTGCTATCCATCTCCCTCCGCCGTCCCCATCGGCGTGCACGACGACCTCGTCCAACTCGCCTCCCTCCATCGTCACCCATCTCCCGTTCACTCCTGGCTCCTCCCATACTCGCAACCGCAAGGAGGGTCACATACCCCGCCCACCCAACGCCTTCATGGTCTTCCGTTCCTGGCTCTGGAACAATGATAACCTGAAGAACGTCGAGAGAGATAACCGCAATGTTTCCCGCATCGCTGGTCGGTACTGGAACGAGCTTTCCGAGGCCGAGCGAGCCCCGTTCCGGTGCATGGCGGACGAAGCCAAAGCACGCCACGCTCAGCTTTACCCTCAATACAGATACTCTCCAGTGTCGCAAAAGAAGTCCAAGGTCTCTCAGCGTCGTTCCCAGCGCACCACCGATGCCGAGAACGAAAAGTGCAAAAAGGTCGCTGATGTGTTATTGGGTGATGTCACTAGCCGCGACTTGGCCAAGTATCTTGGTGGGGAGCACAGGAAAGTTCAGCCCGAGGAAAACGCTTTCGCACTTGCTGCCGAGGGAGCGTACTCGGAGCCGCTGAGCGCCGTCCCGTGGAAAGACCTCGAGAGATCCGTAACGCCACGCGGGGAGTCCCCCCTTCCACAACCGGGATCTAAGAAGCAAAAGACACTTCTTTCCTTGCATTTGGTCTCCTCCCCTACCTCTCAATATGCAGCTTCCCTTCCCATGCTTTCGGCCACTGAAGAAAGCTTCGAGACAACACCGATTGCGGGACTGTTTCCTCGTACTCCGGAGCTGGTGTACCCGCTGAACGACGCGGAAGGGTTTGTCGCTACCGACGATATTCCCTATTTATCTCTTGATAACTGCAACAACTCGGTGAGTAATGCAAAGACTCCGTGTTGATCGCCTGTGCTCACATCGTCTCACAGATTGTCAAGAAGACTGAAGATAGCGACATCTCCACTCTCTTTCCTTCTCACCTGAAGCCGGGCGCACACAGTGTCTTCTCCGGTGTCAAGCCTGAAGCTACCTTATTTGTCGATTCATGCATACTTGGCGCCCACACTACTGACGCTCTGGTCCTGCCCTCCCCTGTTCCATTCACCGACTTTGAGATCGAGTCCTACTCGTCTCTGGACTCTGCGCTAGTCTCCTTGGGCTCCCCTGTGTTCTCCAACCCATTCGAACCATCCACTCCGACGGCAGGTCACTCAGCGCTACTCGGCACCTTGGACCAGTTATTTGGACAATCTATATCACCTCTTACTCCATTTTTTCCCACAGAAAACTGGTAGATCGATTCAATAATGCCCGTGCTACGGACTCGTCTCCCTTTCGTCTTCGATAAGGACACTAGCTTACTCCTGATCTACACTCTTCACGGTTTCAGAGATATGTACAACAACTCTCAATCCCACATACCTGATGATCTCGTACGAAATTCATCCCAGGTACTTGCTGTATCTATTACCCCTGCCGCATACATGTGCACGTACTGAAATGAAAGCACGCTCATGCTGCATAGTCACGGCGCTAAGACGCAATTTGCAAACTACTATGAGGTCCGTTTCGCCCTCTTGGAGCCTTCTTTACTGCCTGCATGGATACGCTTTGCTCCGGAGGTGGACCGGACTAGTTCCTCGATGTTCAATCGACCGGATCCCTGTTCCTCCTTCAGCCAAGCTACGCAGGCGTCCTTGTTCCCTTCTGGATTGTCTAGCTGCCACTCGATGATCTTGGCGAGCATGAGAGCCGTCCATGGCCCCGGTTTACCACCAAGCACAGAGATGACCTCGTTCCCCTACCAAATATGTGAAGCGGGTGCGAAGAGCATGAAAAGGTATCATCCTACATTGAGCAGAGGCTTGGCATCCACCGAGTTGTCTAGACCGAGTTCTTCGACCCGAGTGATAAAGGCGTTGTGACGTCGTATGCATTCATCAGCTTCCTCGCCTACGACATGCGGGTCAGACGTTTTCAGAACATGGTAAAAATCCAAGGCGTGGTCGTACCAAACCCAAGCGGAACCATCTCGCACACCAAGGAGAAAAACAAAGATGAAGACCAATGTGAACCGGACGTCGGTTTGTGCACCTTGTCGTTTCGGAGCAACAGTCCTATGGAAACGTTCTCGTCCATCACTCAAGCGTCGTGGCAACAATGTCCCCACGTACCAATTGCGACGCGTTCCGAGGGTGTCGTGAACCGGACGTCTTCTAGAGAAAGGCCCCTGAGCAGCGCAGCAGCGTCGAAAAGTGCTGGTATGCCATCGAGGTAGTAATTCTTGTTCCCGAGTTTCAATCCTTCTCGGATCACGGCCTCGATGAGAGGGTGCACCTTCTGCTTGTGATCTTTATACGTGATACCAGCGAAGGAATAAAGACTGGCACTGAGGAATAATCGCGCCCTCGTTCCTCGATCGTTTAACGCGTGGACAAGAAGTGTTGGATGGGGCCGTGTTGTAAACTTGCGTGGTCCAGGGGATGAGGGGGGCAAAAGGAGGTCGTGGAGGATAATGCATGCGGTGAGTGAAAGCTCCGGCAGAGCGACGGGGGCAGAAGCAATATCGATGATTGTAGCGGGTACATTAAAGACGGTGTGATATAACGACAGGTCGTGGATGATCTGTATGGCATGTAGTGGTTGGGTGCCTTGTGGTCATGAGCTTAGATGCTCGAGTGAGACAAGCCTACATACAAACCTTTCATCATTTTGTCGAGCTCCTCGCCGATGCGCTCGCGGCTAATCTTTGAAGAGAGTGCTTCCTTCGAGAACAGCTTTCAATAACAGCCGCGAGGCCAAAAAAAATTCATAGGTCACCTGGATGCTCTGGTCGCGAGCAGCATCCCGAAGTTCAGGGGTCATTGCAAACCCAAAGCGGCTTGCAAACCTGATGCATCGAATTACTCGCAGAGGATCATCGCGAAATGTTTGCAATGGTGGTAAAGGTGTCCGGATGACACCGTTACGTAGATCGTTTAATCCCTGCAAGGAACCTAAAGCTCTCAGCCCATTGCACGAATAGTATCCTATCAATTAGCTCTTGCCTTCTCGGTGTGGTCCTCGACCGCCCGTGTGTGGACATTGTAGAAGAGTGAGTTGATCGTTATGTCCCTTCGCAAGGCATCCTGCAGTGGTGTCCCGAATTTCTTTAAAGAAGGTGATCAGCCGGCAAAAGAATGAGCTGACGAACCAACAACATACAACATCTGTTGGGATCCGACTGTGTTCGGAGTACTCTTCACTCCTCAAGTTCACAAAATCCAAGTCGATGTCAAACAACGTCGTCCTCGCTGTCTCCAAATGTTTAGACTGATCGGGGTTGCTCTCGATCTTTGTGACCTTGTGCACAGACAGATGCTTCTTCTCTGACAAGAACACAACAAAACGCTCAGCAAAGGGCACACCCATCATGTTTGCGAGGCAAATGTCCACATCATTGCATTCATAATCGAGCAACTGTTCACAGCAATCCAACATGAGAAACACGCCCACGCCCGAAAGAGGCCATAAATTGACCTTGTCGCGGACCCAACCACCGTTAATCCTGCACGCAGTGACGATACCGTCTTCGTTTTCGAGATGCCGCGTAAACTCGTCGAGTAATTTGCATAGTTTGTCCTCGGTATCGGATAGTTCTATTTTGTCCTTGATTTGGGGTGCGATACGGGTTGCCATACCTCTCGAAAACATAAATCGATGACCTAGTCGCCAACCAGATCCAGCACGAAGGAACATAAAGACACCCTCTCCCGAGTCATACTGCTTGCCAATAGAGTCATTAGAGCCTCCGAATTCAAGCGGAGCTTCAATGATCCCCAAATGTGGCTCCGCCGTCCAGTGCTCCACCGAGACTGTCCTCCACTTTTGTATTCCCGCCGAGAGCCCGAGACCGCCACCACAGTCGACGACCGACACCAATCCCTTGACACATTCTCGACTTGCTCTCCCATCTCTCATATTAGCACACCATGGGCCGCGTATTGTTGAAGGTCATCGCTATCTCTGTCGAGTTCCTTCCGTCCAGCGACTGACCCGCGCTCTAGGTTATTATCCTTGGGGACAGCGGGTAGGTGGCGTAACGTGCATTTCGGTTGGTAGTTCATCGTAGTCAACGGGGTATATGCAGAGTTGGTAAGACCTCGCTCATGAACCAATACGTGAACAAGCGATTTAGCAACCAGTACAAGGCTACCATCGGAGCCGACTTGTGGGTGTGCCCGTGTTTGTGGCCATCCATGTCGCTGAACGTCATCTAGCCTCACCAAGGAAGTCATGGTGGACGACCGTTTGGTGACGATGCAAGTATGTTGTTCTTGGTACTCGGCGTCTTCGGTTCTCCTGACGCACGTGAACAGCTCTGGGATACGGCCGGGCAAGAGCGCTTCCAGTCTCTTGGCGTGGCCTACTACAGAGGAGCAGATTGTTGCGTGCTTGTATATGACGTTAACAGTGCAAAGTCTTTCGAGACGCTGGACAGCTGGCGCGACGAATTTCTCATCCAAGCGAGCCCACATGATCCGGAGAACTTTCCCTTTGTTGTCCTCGGTAACAAGATCGACGTGGAGGAAAGTAAGCGACAGGTACGACTGATTTTGGCCGAGTGTGCGCACATCCACACGATGTTTCAGGTTACGCAGAAGCGGGCCATGACATGGTGTCAATCCAAGGGAAACATCCCTTACTTTGAGACTTCGGCCAAGGAGGCTATCAACGTCGAACAGGCTTTCCAAACGGTATCCAAAAATGCGTTGCAACAAGAAGCAGAGGAACAAATGTGCGTATTATATGGTGTGTCGATGGACCGACTGAGCGTTGGACAGGTATGTGGATTACCCGGACCCAATCCAAATCGATCGGGAGAGCATACAGAACGGGTGCAATTGTTAATCTGCACGATGGATTTTTGTTATTTCTGTGCCATGTTAGCGACGAGTGCCGCCGCCTGTTACCCATCTGTGATCCTGTTGAGTGTTTAATTTACTGTCTCTTGGCTGAGGTATCTTATGTTGCCGGACACGCTGAAGATGAGGAGTTGTCTAGAGGTACAGCGACAGTATGACCTAATAAGTAGATAACGAGTGATGAATGGTACGAGTACAAGGGTACGTGTGCTCGATACGACCGACCGCTCATAACTTGAATGTCGTCTTTGGGAAGTCGACCTTGGCTGAAGCAGCGTTATCAACGAACCAATACACCTGACCGGGATAGGCAAGTTTGACACGGGATGCGGGAAGGTTGTGTTCCTCTGGTGTGTCGAGTATGAGGGGAAGTGTATCGACCTTACTCTCTCCGGTAGCGACAAAGGCGAGACGAGAAGCGTGGTTGAGGACGGGGAAGGTGAGAGTGATGCGCTTCGGGGGTGGCTTGGGAGAGTCGTCGAGATAGGCTACCCACCTGTCGCTTTCGGCGAGCAACTCGTGGCCGGGGAAAAGCGAGCAGGTGTGGCCGTCGGGACCGACTCCGAGGAGGATGAGGTCGAAAACGGGGAAGCGGGCCGAGTCCTTCTGGGCGAACTCGTGAATGAGCTCCTTTTCGTAGGCATCCGCGAGCTCTTCGAGATCGTCGAGAAAGGCGGGGTCGAGTGTGTGAATATTCGCAGGGGGGATGGGGACGTGGTTGAACAACTCGGTCTTGCAGAGATTGTGGTTTGAGTCGGGGTGATCGAGGGGCACGACACGCTCGTCGGCATAAAAGACCTGCCTGTGGAGAGATGAGAGACGGAGCGGGCCACGGAGGAGAGACGGGTACCACTTGTCCCACTTGACGGCAGGCTCGGCGATAAGAGCGCCGAGTTGTTTAGGGAGGGAGCCACCGGAGAGGGCGACGGTGAATCTGCCCTTTTTCTCGATGGACTCCTTCTGTGCCCTTACGACGAAGGCGGCGAGGGCATCCGTGAGCTGTGAGGGGGAGGAGAAGGAGAACAGCACGGCCGGGCTCGGTGGATGGTGCATTATCAACCTCGTTGGCGCTCAGGGGGAATTTCTCGTCAAAATTATATTTCACCCTGCTGACGTCATATCAGACAAACATGTCCAAACTATGACCCCATCTCCGGGAACACGCTCAGCAGGACCGCGTCCACCAGAAACACCGCAAGGTGGGCGTTGCACGCGCCGTCGCTCAGCGCATCCACCACCCCCTCCACCGCCGTGTCGCCCAGCAGAACGGTGCGTGCCAGCCCCGGCACCCGCTCAGCGATCCTCTTCACCACTTCTTCGCGGATGGTGATCTCCTCCTCTGCTGTCGGGTCCACCGGTGCAGGGCCGGGGTATCCGTTCGGAAACAGCGTCTGCTTCGAGAGCCGGACAACAGAGAGCATGGACGACGCGGA
This sequence comes from Neoboletus magnificus, assembly GCA_003316145.1. Lineage (NCBI taxonomy): Eukaryota > Fungi > Basidiomycota > Agaricomycetes > Boletales > Boletaceae > Neoboletus > Neoboletus magnificus. The sequence goes on along the minus strand of QFEI01000182.1, from coordinate 7,360 downwards.
CAGCACATAGGTGTACAGCATGTAACACAGCAGCCTATGTACACAACGTCAGACACGCAAATGACAAGACCGAGCGGACATACTTGTTCATGAGCGTCTGGAAGGAGCAACAGAACAGCGAAACAAGCTGAACCAGCGCAGAAGCAGCAAGTCGGTCCTGAACCCGGAGTACTTCCGAGATCATTCCCAGCGGTCCACGTGTGAGATCAGGGGGGACGACGGGGTGCGGAATGCCCGCGTGCATCGACACATTCGGTGATGTGGAGCACGCGGATGGTGTCGTAGAGACAGGCGAGGGGTCATCGCCTGTACTCGTCAGAGACGTGAGCCCACGTGTTCCTGAATAACTGGTCTGGTTTACAATGGGGAGGATATGAATGACTTGTTTGTACGCGTGGATGAACGTAATGCACATTCCAGATAAATTTTGGATGGTCGAAAGCAAGAGCACGATAATACTGGACTTGGAGAAGCGAGAGTGCCCGTGTGCGGACGTCGAGACAGATGGCTAAGACGATGTTAGGTGCAGCACCGGCCGAGAGCATGCAAAAAGTATACCTGCTCTGATCCATCCGGAGAAGGTCCAAGCATATCCAACACCATCTTCTGGAGGAACCAGGGCTGCGTTATGCGAGGGATGGCATCCTTGACCACGACCTTGAGCATGATCTCCCTGACAATAAACCTTTCAGCCTCTGGCGCGTAATCCTCGTTGGGAAGGCATTGTTTCAAGACGTAGTCGAAAGCTTGCCGAAAGTATTCTTCATTTATCAGACCATCTGGCGAGATTGCCATGTGTGGTTGTAGCTGATGAAAGAACTGTGGGAGCGACAGCGCGCCGCCGTTGGCATATGATGTCGACGTCTTGGAAACAGCCTGACGGTAGTCTCTGTAGTGCTGGGTAACGAGAGCCGGAATGTCATTAAAGACGAGCAGTGAAAGATCGGCATCGAGGAGACGCTGTTCGAGAGAGTGAGCGACATGCGTCACGATACTTGTAATCTGGGGAAGGAGCTCTTTGTCATATCTAGTTAGCTTGGTCCACCAGGTGTTTACAAAGGCCCGGAGAGCGAGAGCTATGAAGTCGTATACCTCCTCGTTGAGTTCGGGCGGACAGGCAGGTGAGAGGAACAATGGGGGCAAATCAGAGCCCGGTGGAAGGTGGGGGAAGAGGAGACGTCTCGCCAGGCCTGCGGGTTGTTGCTGCCGTGCATTGTAGGAGACGGTCGACGCCGCTGAGCGTATCGAGCGGTCGTGCTGGGGACGAGCCATCGAGCGAGCGCGACGCGTTGCGGCAACTTACGCGCGTACAAATTTTCATCATACCTGCACCCGGTCCCCATCACCCACCGACCAAGAATATCCCGGACGGTGAGCGAGCGATGCTTCTGTCCCTGTGACTCGCCCGGCCGTATAAAACCGACGTCGCGTAAGTTCTTCCATTATCCTCCCAGCTACCATGTCGCTCTCACAGCTGCAGACAGCGTCCGCGCGATTTACAAGACTCGTCCGAGCCAAGGGCATTCCCGCATGGCGGGCCTTCTCTGCGACCGCGACCGCGGCCCAGCCTGATATCGAGGTATGCGTCCCCGATGACCATCTTCTCAACTCACGATGCACGCCTTCCCAACAGCCCTCGCAGCTCACTGTGGTGCGCACGACAAGCCCACGCCAATTACCTCCTTCCTCGAAATTGCTTTTCGGTCGGACCTTTGTACGTCATCTCATTCACTGTCGTCTTGCCATTTGCAGCCTATTCACTGTTTCTGCAGTCGGATCATATGCTGAAGATTTCATGGACCGAGAAAGCCGGGTGGGGTGCACCTGCCATTGAGCCCTGTAAGCTCTACTACCTCTCATCAATTATCTGCCCGATTGATATGTCATAGTTTCCACCATTAACCTCACTCCCGCTGCAACCGTTCTCCATTATGCTCAGTCGCTTTTCGAGGGCATGAAGGCTTACCGGCATGAGGATGGCACTGTGACCATGTTCCGACCTGACATGAACATGAAGCGAATGAACAGCAGTGCGAAGCGTTTGGCACTACCGGTCAGTCGGTTGTTGGACAGCAGTCCCTTGGTTGATGAGATTCCGCATAGACGTTCAATGGCGATGCCCTCATTGAATGCATGAGGCAACTCATTTCATTAGAGCGTGATTGGATACCCAAGGAACCAGGACACAGTCTATACGTCCGCCCTACTATGAGTCAGTCATCCATCGGTTGTGCAGTCTTGTATTAACTGACGGATGCCGCTTCAAGTTGGTACCAACGGGACACTCGGAGTTCAACCACCCACGGAAGCCCTCCTTTTCGTAATCTGCAGTCCCGCAGGTCCTTATTATCCCCACGGCTTCAAACCCGTGGCGTTGTATGGCACAACGGAGGCGGAGTACATCCGTGCTGCTCCCGGAGGTCTGTAGCTCCCGACTTGGCCGACGCTCCGTGGCTGATCATCTATGGTGGATAGGCACCGGTGCTTTCAAGTTGGCGGCCAACTACGCACCTGGCGTCATGGCTCAGAAGATTGCTGCGAAAGCAGGCTATGTCCAGAATCTCTGGCTCCATGGGCCTGAACACTGGCTAACTGAGGTTGGTACTATGAACTTGTTCGTCGTCTTGAAGGGGGAAGACGGTGGTACGTGGACATGTCTTTTCTGAACGGGTGTTGCATGAACATCACGCTTTGTAGTGACTGAGCTCGTCACGCCTCCCCTCGACGGCATGATCCTCCCTGGTGTGACACGTGATTCGGTGCTCGCCCTTGCGCGGAATCACGTCTCTGGACGCAAGCGGCTCGGGGGTCTCCCGACCCAACTCAAAGTCACCGAACGGCCGGTGAACATGGGGGAGATCATCGCTGCGTCCGAGGCCGGACGGCTGGTTGAGCTGTTCGGGACGGGTACGGCGGCTGTTGTGAGTCCGGTGGAAAAGATTGGATACATGGACAGGGATGTGATCATTCCTACTGGCGAGGACGGGATGGGGCCGGTGTCGAAGTCGCTGTGGCAAGAGCTGGTCGGGATCCAGACGGGCGAGATTGCGAGCGAGTGGAACTTTGTTGTAGATAGGGCTTAGTCATGTTTTAGTACTTTTGTACGCCAATTCGAGTTGGACCCCAGCGATGGAGCTCTTCGACCCGTCCACCGCACAACACCTCAAGCCGTGGCTCATCCGCACACTCGGTCCAATGTCGGTCTCTGCCCCGTCCCCCCTCCGCCACTGACCGTCCCACAGATGCGACGCCGAACCAGCCGCCCTCGCTGAATACGTCCTCGCCCTCCTCAAGCACAACCTCCCCGAGCCAGAGATGCGCAGGGAGCTCGCCGCTCAGCTCGAAGAGTTCCTCGAGAAGGGTATGCCCCTCCCCCGACCTCTTCCTTCGACCGCTCACTCCCTTCCACTCAGAGGGCCCGTCATTTATAGATACTTTATTCACCGTCCTAAGAACAAAGTCTTATCTTCCCTATACCACCTCTCCGCCTCCATCACACTCCAACCCACATCCCACCGACGCCGGCATCCCAATACCTCTCGACAGTTTGCTGTCTAACAGCACTCCTTCCCCTGAACGCGGCCAAAAACGAGCTCACGCAGACGACGACCGTGATGCGCACTACCCCGCCAAAGGCCCTCGGTTAACTGTCGACGGTCAGTTTTCACGCTACTCGAGCGGACGCGACACTCGTTCGACCGGTCAGTGGGGGCCAAGGAACGACCGGCAGGGTCCGGTGAATGGAGCGGGTCCAGCCGTGAATGGTCAGCGGATCCAGACGTATCAGCCACCAGATCAACGGAGGGGCATATGTCGGGACTACCACAGTGTGTATCCCTCTTTTTTCCCAAGTTCCGTTCCACTCAACACCGTGATTCAGACAATGGTTACTGCGCCAGAGGTGCTCTGTGCAAATACAGTCACGGTGACGACGCCTTTGTGCCATCCCAGTTGTTCGCAATGGGCGCCCCAGGGGGTCCACTGCCCTTTCTACCCATGTTTCCCAATGGCGCGATGCCGTTCGGTATGGTTGGTCCTGGCGCTGCTTACGATCCTCACGAGGCACGTATGGATATGCGACCCAGCGGGAACATGATGGGTGTCAACGGACGAGCTCCTCCACCTCGTCCACCCCTTCTTTCTCGTGCCCAGGAGGACAGTTCACATTCCGCTCGTGCTTCAGGAGAACTTCCCGTAATTCAAGATCTAACACCCCAAGTTCCCGAGGACCCCGCTACTACAGGTTCACAACCGCCGCCACCGCCACAGGACGATTCGACATGGATGCAGAGTGCACCACTGCCTCAACAACCGCAGCCCATGGACGTTGACATGGGTGCCCCATCACAGAACGTTCGTGCTGGATCTGGAACTGTCCGGGGTGGGTTTAGAGGTGGTGGCAGAGGAACATTTTCTGGCGATGCACAATCATTCCGACCAGAACGCCGGAACGATAAAACACTTGTCGTCGAGAAGATACCAGAGGACAAGCTCTCGCTCGATGCTGTGAACAGTTGGTTCAAGCGCTTTGGCACGGTCACAAACGTCGCCATTGATGCCCGCACCGCAAAAGCGTTGGTCAGTTTTTCGGACCACAGCGAAGCGCACGCTGCATGGAAGTCGGAGGATGCTGTCTTTGGTAATCGATTTGTCAAGGTGTTCTGGCACAGACCGATGGAGGGACATGGTCAAAAGGGTGCGCGCATGTTGGCTGCGTCTGCGCCGCTAGTTGCAAAAATCGCACAGAGCGCAACATCCGCCACTCCTCCAACGGGAGCCTCAGCCACCACCATTGCTCGCAAACCAGTTGTAGCTTCTAATGCTGCTGCCGAGCTTGCTGCGAAACAAAAGCTTCTGGAAGAACAGATAGCAGAACAGAAATCCCTCATGGCATCATTGGCAACGGCTTCTGGGGAAGAAAAGAAAACCATCATGGCTCGCTTAAGAAAGCTTGGTGAAGAGATGAAACCTTCGTCCCCGGTCTCGGTACCTGGAGAAACTCCGTCGCATTCCACATCTACACCACAACGACCTCCAGGTTCCACGGAGCACCTCAGCCAGCAAGATAAAGAAAGGGAAAGGCTTGACAAGGAGCTGGATCTTCATGCTGTTACGGGTGATGAGTCTACGGCAGAGCTGCAAGCTAAGCTTGCGAAACTCAAAGAAGAGGTGTGTGTATATGCGTTTACTTTGTGTGGCACGGTCGCTGAATGTAACAAGGCTGCAAGTCTGGGTATTCCCGAAGGTGGAGATTACACCCACAGTGCAGGGTCGTACCGTCCTTACAGGGGTCGCGCCCGCGGGGCGCGCGGTGCATTCTTTCGGGGTGCTGGGAGAGGTGCCCCTCGTGGTAGCATGAAGCTTGATAACAGACCCAAAAAACTGCTTGTCAAAGGGGTAAGGGAGGAAGCTGTTCCAGCCCTGCGGGAATGGTATGGGGTATGAACGGTTTCATAATAGCTTGGCGGCGACGTATTCAACTACATTTTCTCTTCTAGACCATAGGTCAACTTGACTCAGTGGACTCTGTTGGAGACGACGAGGTGCTCGTCGGTTTCCGGACAAGAGCGGCTGCCGAGCAAGTTCGTGATATTCTCAAACTGTCTGGCTTTGAGCACTGATGAGCTATCTAGGCACTCGCCAAAGGCAGTGATATCCCCCCCATAGGCGTGGTGCAAGTATCTTGGCATACGGCTCAACAATCGTTCCCAAGCTCTCAAGCACTCCCTTCTCGACCGAGTGTTAAAGGGAATGGATCAGAAGATGCACATTCTTCTCCACCGACCCAGCAAGGACATTCATCAACGCGTCGCCAGGAAGAAGAGGTGATTGCGGGTGGGTGGGGTGACGGCGGGGATGAGGATGCCATGGGGTTCTGATGGCAGGGTGGAATGCAGTGATGGCTCTGCGCTTACTGTCTTTTTCTTTTTATTCGTTTGTACCTGCACATCTCAGGGCTTGCATGACAACAAACCACGGAGGCAAGCTGGTCATAACTTACCAGCCGATCATCTATTGTGCATCCCATGTACCACTGAGAGTTTCTCAGATGGATAGCCCATGATCGTTTGACTGGTCAATGTGACGATGTATACGGTGAGTTACATGAGTCCGTGGTGACATAGCTACAAGGGTCTAGCAGACGGATCTGTACAGACAAGATGATACAGGTAGTTAAATTATCAGCGCGAATAATCGTCCTATTATGATACATGCCGGGCAAGTAAACATCCGTTCATGAGAGTCGTTTCTTTTTTATCGTGGTTATATAGCGTCCTGGTTACATCGCAGGGAACCTGGAAACCCAATGAATAGTCCATGTAGGGCCGGAGGATTCTCACCGAACATCGCTGTCACCAGCCATACGACGAACAGTCTGAGACTGATCCCGAAAGGCCGGGTTGGAACGAGCGCGAGTCATTTGGATCGTGGGCAGCTCAAAATGTATGAGCCCATCCTCGTCAGTGGAGTCGATCGAATCCGGTGAGTCACAGATGGGCTTGTCGAAGAACTTGGTCGAGCTCGGTTCGAGTGGAACCATAGCCGACGGAGACGAACACGCATGGAGGTCGTACTCGCGGATGGGATGTCCAAAGGGACGATCCGTTGGCGAGTCGGCTGGCTCACGGGGCACCGACAGATCACCCGTCCGACGGCCGCTGGCCGAGAGGAATGAAGGGCCCGCTTCGAGACCCCTCTCGTGAACCTTGACGATGCCCACGGACGGTTGTTTGGTCTCTTCAAAAGGACGAGGAAGCCAAAAGTCCTGCAGTGTCGATAGGCGGCCGTGTTTGGGGGTCGCCATGGATGCCAGCGCGACTTCTGCAATAGAGTTGGCGGAATCAGAACGTCTACGTTCCTTGGGGTCCTCCAAATGGTCGACCCCGGGCGAGGAGCTGCTCTGTGAGGTACGTGGGTCGTGTTCGCGAGAGTTCCCAAGGTAGAAGTACCGCTGGATGGAGTGGGATGGACCGGCCACGTTTGGGGGGTAATGGAACGCTGAAACCGTCTCCTCCTCTCGTCCTTGCTGGGGAGACATATAGATGAGAGGAGAGAATTCTCTGTCCTTATGTATCCACAAACACGGACGTATCCTCCTAGGCGATTGGGAATTCGCACCATCCGTGGACGCATCGTCATCCTGAGTGTGATCATGGTCCATCACGTGCGTGTGTGGTGAATCCGGGGTGCGTTTTCGTTTACGTGACGTGACCTCCCGTACAGATGACTCCGAGCAGAGGACACCTCTGTGTTGCCCTGCCCACCCGTAGTTTTGATTGACGTCATCCATCTCCGCATGTTGACCCACAGGAAAGGATGGTGACGGCGACATCATGAGCTGGGGAGAACCATCCAAGTC
>QFEI01000179.1:131841-143260 GCA_003316145.1 Neoboletus magnificus | reverse complement strand
GAGCGGAAAGCGTACGGCGAGCCAGAAGAGGAGAAGGCGGAGGAAACTCAGAAAGGATCGACGAATGCTCCCGGTGGGGATGACATGACGTTCGGCAATTTCAAGGTAGAGATTCGACGTGGGCCCGCGCCAGACTCGTCCAAGGGTATTCTAGGCATCCCTGGAGCTGCGGCGGCGCGGCGAGTCGCGCACGCGAAAGAAGAGGAGAAGATATATGCGCAGATCAAAATGGCGCAAGAGGCTGCGAACCGGGCCGGCAAGGACTCACCTGCTCAGAAACAAGCGCTGAGTGTAGTTGCTAAGCTCAATGCCCAGCTGAAAGCGATGAAACTCGTTCTTCAATCTCAGATCCAGCATGAGGAGAGCGGCGGTAGGAAGGTTAACCCGGACTCGACAGACTTTCACGCAATCATACCCATCAATGACTACCCGCAAAAGGCAAGGTGGCGAGTTACAAACAAGGAGACAATGGTCCAAGTATGTATTAATCACCACGGCCGGGACAGCTACTGACATGTTTGGCCAGCTCATCGACATGACGGGGGCCTCTGTCACCAACAAGGGTAGGTGGCGTCCGCGGGAATTGAAGCAGAGCTGACATGTTGTTATGTGAGCAGGCATCTATTACGAGGCTGGCAAGGAACCACCCGCAGAAGGACCACCAAAGCTGCATCTGCTCGTCGAGTCGAACGAGGAATATAGAGTGCGTTGCGGGACTGTGGATGTTGAGCGACAGATGGACTGACGGATACCACCCACAGGTCGAGCAAGCGGTACGGGAGATTAAGCGCCTGCTGATCGAGGCATCGGCTGCGGCGTTGCAGGCGGAAATGCGGAACCCGAGTGCGGTAGCGGGACGGTACAGTGTTGTGTGATGCTCATTATAATAAGTACGATCGAGATTCCTCTTTTGGTCATTGTGGTACACTCAGTGGGATGAATGTCATCACTGTTCATGTCAGATCACGGCCGATACAGTCCCATCTACCGCTCTTAACCGAACCTTCTCCATGGCCCTTCTCTGCGCTCACTCCCACCCACCAAGCGAGGCCAATGCTAGACGACACCGCCTCTGCCGACTCGTCCCACACCCATGTCGGCAACAAGCCTCCCGCCTGCGACATCGACACTGCAGGTCAAGAACAGCTCCCCGCCCCCGAGGACAAACTAGACGACGCAGATGACTGGGGTTACAGTTCGAACAACCCCCGAAATTGGTCTCCATTGAAAAAATGGACGGCCACGGCCCTCGTCCGTTTTCACCTCACCCTCCCTCTCTTCTCTCAATCGTTTCCCGTAGGTTTCCTTCTACACGTTCTTGACCCCCCTCGCCAGTTCCATGATGGCTCCTGGTCTCCCAGACCTTGCTCTAAAATACGGCATCACAAATACGACAATCATCCCATTGACCCTCAGTATCTTCCTTCTCTCTTTTGCTATCGGTCCTCTATTCCTCGGTCCCCTCTCTGAGATGCATGGTCGTGTCTGGGTATGCCCTCATGTCTTGTCGTCACATCCTCCTCACGGCTATCAGGTCATGCACATCAGCAACCTATTTTTCCTCTGTCTCAACTTGGGCTGTGCGCTGGCACCCACTACTAACGCTTTCATCGCTTTCCGCTTCCTTAGTGCGTCCCCACTTTAGACCATACTCCATACACCAGCTGAATCCATCTAGGTGGCTTTGCTGGGAGCGCGCCAATCGCCTGTGGTGGTGGGTGTATAAGCGACCTCTTCGTCGAAAAGGAACGTGCATCTGCCATGGCACTATATACTCTCGGCCCTCTAATCGGTAACCTCACCGCTTTACTACAGCCTTCATCACTCATACCTGCATCTAGGCCCAGCAATTGGTCCTGTCGTGGGTGGTTTTGTTGCTCAAACGATCGGCATTCAATACGTTTTTTACCTGATCGCTGGGTTGTGTGGCGTTGCTGCCATCCTCGCAATCCCCCTTCTAAGAGAGACGTATGCACCTGTCATTCGCAGGCGGCTTGCTGCACGTGGTGCAGATCCAGAGAAGGGGACCACAAACACCCAAGTGCAGGACAGATGGAACTATCTCTGGGTGAACCTGACACGACCCGTAATCCTTCTCACTCGAAGCTTCATTTGCTTTATTCTCAGCTTGTACATGGCCCTGTAAGTCACTCCCTTTGAACGCCGCTCAGCGATTTAGTTGACCTACTTCTAGGATGTATGGTCAGCAGTCACAAAGTGAAGCTTGTCATCCAAGGAGACTGATACTTGTGTCGACTAGGTATCTATTACCTGATGTTCGCTACATTCCCCGGTATGCCTTGAATGGTCCCATGCCCAGTCCCAGCGTGAACCCCAACTCTTTCAGATCTGTTTGCCACGGTGTATCACTTTAGCGTCGACATTGCGGGCTTGGCATACATTGGCCTTGGACTAGGTTTCCTCCTAGCCACCATGTTCAGTGCCAAGCTATTGGACCAAATATATATTCGAGTACGTGCTCGTTTCCTGCCGAGACTCTGGACTCACCCATCACTCAGCTGGCAGCGAGAAATGGAGGACAAGGAAAACCCGAGATGCGCATCCCAGCACTAATATTTGGATCGTTCATCATTCCTATCGGATTATTGTAAGTTGGTATTTCGCATGGTTCACCCACGCGTTGACGCGTCTTTAGCTGGTATGGTTGGTCAGCTCAAGCTAGAATTCACTGGATCATGCCTATCATTGGGACTGGAATCTATGGTTTCGGGCTGATGACAACTTTGTAAGTGTCTTCCAGTGTCCCGGCTTGTGGATCACGTTGTTCTAAAGCCAGAGGACACTCACAGCCTCCCGATCCAACTTTATCTTGTCGATACCTTTACGTATTCTGCCAGTGCGCTGGCTGCCGCTTCTGTGCGTCCCACGGCATTTTATTGTCGACGAGGTCTTGATGGGCTTGTTAGGTGTTCCGCTCTCTCCTTGGGTTTGTCTTTCCCCTGTTCGGAGAAAAGATGTATGGTAAGCTGGGATATGGCGGCGGAAACTCGCTGCTCGCAGGGCTCGCCATCGTCATTGGGATTCCATTCCCAATTTGGATTTACAACTATGGCGAACGCATCCGCACACGAAGTTCACTGAACAAATGACGAATTCAAGATGACGAGTTGTCCGACTCACACCAATACAACATGACTATTACCTTGATCACGTGGACACTTATCATGCGAGCACATATCATGACGTAGATTACAAATTTGCGAGGCGAATAATATGCGGTTATCGGGCCGGGCCAAAACTCCGCTGTTTATGAGCCGTACTGTTGCCCAGTGAATGGCCATTTACGCCTACATCGCGCACCCTTTTCTCCACCTCATTTACCTTGCCCTCCACCTCGCGCACCGCCCCATCGATCCATTGCAAACTTTCCAAATGGCTGCTCAGGATCTGCGAAATTTGTACCATTGGATCTTCACCGCCGTGAGAGGACCCGTTGGAAGACGGCGTCAGCGAGAGGGCATTAACCGAATCGATCATCTGAGTGAGAGACCCCGAGAGATCATCGAGATGGGAATGCAACTCCGTCGCGAGGACGTAACTGATACGTGTCAAGGGAAATACCGAAGCCACCATCAGCACATGAGTGTCCTCGACATAAGGAAAGACATCTCACTTTTTATCACGCTCCGTGTCCGCAGGGCCCGTGTCGAGCGCGCGAAGACTGCCTCCTTGACCGCCAAGGACTTCCCCAACGGACCGTTCGTAAGCATCCAGCGTAGACATGAGATCCTTTTGCTGTTGTTCGATATGATCGAGCGCTTGCTCAATATCGGTCTGCTCCCGTTCGACAGCCAAGACATGGCTGTATATCGCAGCCAGCTGCACACAGTAATTTCAGGGGTTCGATCAACGGTCGTCCACAGTCGGAGTGCAAATTTCTTTGCTGGCACTTACGTTGTTCCCATTCTCCATCAAGGCGCGGTCCCACACCGCGACCTCACCGGCAAACTTGTTGAATTCACGGACATGACTGTCGAGGTCAGCTGTCCATTTGTTGACGATCTCCTCGATCGTCTTGCCCTTCAGAGCAGAAGGTGGAGGAACGGAGATTGCATTAGCGACGGGTGCGACTGTCTGTGGTGAGAGGCTCGATGGTGTTTTCGAGGGCATGCAGCTTACCATCCTTGGGTTTATCAGCGTCCTTTGCTGGAAACAGCGATGTGCCCAACGTTGCTGTGAGATTTGGTGATGGTGGTGAGCGTGCGGCAATGTGAATGGAGCCACAACTGACTTGATGGAGCTGCAGGAGGTTTAACTCCAAAAAGGCCCGGAGTGGATGCTACGGGGGATGAGCCTGTCGGAACACCACTGGGAGGTGAATGCATAACTGACTTGAAGCTGCGTCTTTCTTTTCCGACGAGGGCGCGTCCGTGTTGGTCCTGAGTGAGCCAAACATACTCGACGACGCGTCTCGGACCCGAAACGAGACATCGAGCGTCGGGTTTTGAATCGGAGCTGACTTATTGGGCCAAGCCCCTGAGGGAACATGTAGAGTACATTACAGCTCAACGACTGCCCTTCACCACCTCCTTGTCATGCTGCGAAGGCGGTCGACCGAGCGATATTTGCATCTGCGACGCCATCTTTACAATCTCCTTTTCCAACTCTGCAATCCTTGTTTTTCTGTGCAATGGCAATCAGTAGTGCGTCGTGCCTTGGAGCACCGGGCGTACTCAATATTAGATCGTTCCCCGAGCTCAAACGCTTGTGAGACGCCAAGCGACCGCGAGTTATCAGACACTCGTTTCCTTCTTTGCTCCTCTTTTGCCACGACATCCTTCAAGCTCGGCATGATGCGTTCGTACTCTCGGTTTAGCTCATCAACGCATGTCAGTGTCGACACTCGCCCGAACGCCTGTCGTCACTCACCAACGCAGTTCTCGCTTTCAAGGATCCTTCGTCAAACTTCCCCGTACCAATGATCTCTGCTTTCATCCTTCCCAGCTCCTCGAACCACTTCGTCTCACATTCACTTAGTTCAGGTGACGCCCCGTTCATCAATGCCTGCAGAATCCTATCTGCCCTCCCCATCAACTCTTTGTGCTTCCCTTTCATCCTCTCCACTCTCCCCACCACCTCTTCCTCCTTCGACCCTTGTATATCCTTCACTCTCTCCTTCAACAGCTTGATGTGGCGGAGCATTTCCGCACACTTGTCCTGTGTTCTCGCAAATTCTGTTTCTTGTAGTTCGACTCTCTCCTCGACTATCCTCTGCGCTAGTAGCACTGCCCTTATGTGTGTCGTCATCGATGCTACTTGCGTCCCAAGGAATCGAAGCGTATCTGGCGTAAGCATAAATTCGCGCGCCGACGCCCCAGAAGAGAGTCGAGGAAGCGACGTGCGACGCGTTAAAATACCTGGTGGTGTGAATGGCTCCGTACCGAGCAGCGAGATGTATGCAGGAGGGCCATCCATCGGAGTAAGCAGGTCGCTAGGAACAAAGGCCGCAGGTGCAGTGAGCTCTGTGGAAGTGGGCGGCACCGTGATCCTTGGCAGTGATGGTTCAGGTGAGGAAAGAGTAGCTGTATGCGGAAGAGCCGTGCGGAGGTTCAGCGGGAAGGATGCGATTCGGAAGACAGAGGTGAGTATGAGAATACTGTAAGAGAGGTAAACGTCGTTGGGTACACATAGCGCTATCACAGGGTTGGAGCAGCTTGAAAGAAATATTAACGGAAACGCGCAGAGATGTATTTTGTCCCTTCACTTACCGTCGTTGAACGGAAAATGTACTTAGAACCGGGGATACATGTGCCCCTATCGATTTTTCGAGTGCGTTATTCAGCGCTGCCCCGTCGTCGTCGTCCACACGGAGGGCTGTCGCTAGACTGCGAAGCAAATCTCCAAACTCGAGCGAGTGAACGCCAAAAGCGTGATAGATATAGATCGTATCGTCGTGTATTGGGTCGGGAAGGATGACTGGATGGTTTGTTTGCAATAGATCCAGTAGCGGGCCGGCCGATGATGATGGTGTTTTCAGCATAGAGATGAGACCTAGATCGATCGTCTCATATACAGCAAACATAGGAAGTTCGTTGCCCCTTTCCTAAAGAAAATGATCAGCACCCCCATAGAATAACAAAGACGAGACGGAAACCGACTTGTTTACTCTCCCATCGAGCTTCGACTTTCTCGACGTCCAAATAAACATCTGCCTTCCCATCCTGATAAGTGACAACAATGATTCCAAGCCTCTCTGTCTCCCCTTCGTGATTTTCATCCCCATCATCCGCAAAAGCCACGTAGGCAATGTCCGTTGCATCTCCTCCTTCACTACCTTCCAGTACACACGGAGAAGGTTGGAGGAGGAACGGACCCTGTCTCGAAGGCTGGTTTTTGATGGTATTTGGAGGATGCATAGGTACAGGGCACGACACAGCAGGGAAGACGGTGCCCGGAGGAAGCTGTTTTATAAGAGCGGAAACATATTTGTGTTGATAGTCGTAGAACGTCGAGAGATTGGACGTGGCCGTTGATGTGTCTTGTGAAACAAATTCTTGCTTCGCGGCGATAAAACATTCGAGGGCGTGGATGAACGAAGACGGGACTGAGCTGAATTCGATTATAATCAGTGATATGTGGATATGACGAAGGAGACAGCGACAGTGTACTCACGCATTGCGGGGCATGTACGGACAAATGGCGTAGACGTCCCCCGAGCGAGTCAGGGCATACACCGTCAAAGGGCCCCAATCAGCCCTCCCTCTTCCGAGAGTAAAGGAGGTGACCTCGCGTTCTGCAGGATCCTGGGCCAGAAAAGACCTCGATTTCTTCTCCGGGATGAAGGAGAGCACCTGCTGTGGTTCCTCCGAGTCAACCGAGATGTCGTACTCCCTAGGTTTAGCGATCAACTCATCCGCAACAGAGCAACGTCGACGAGAACTTGCCTGAGTTTTCCATCCACGGTCATGACCATGAGTGTTGATCCTGCCTCTCCCCATGGATGCCAGTCAACCTTGGCAATGGGTACTGAAGATGTCGTCCCATGATAGAATTGCCCCACTTGGACCGCCCTGCATCAATGGTGAACGCAAGGTATGACATAGGAGCACGATCCATACTTGCAGTCGATAGTTGAGGAAACGACTTTGGTATAACCGACACGGGGCAGAACAACTACCGCGACCTGGTAGGCACCTGCGACCGCAAGAAGCTTACCACTAGGGTTCAGCGCGAGTTGGTGGATTTGGAAGTCGACATTTGGGACGTGAAGGACCTGATATCGATCGTTCCATGTCCAGCCCGGCCAAGTGCGTAGCTTCTACGTACCTTATATGACTTGCCTGTCTCGCGGCCCAACTTGGTGTCCCAAAGGGACGTCATCCTGAGCTCTGAGCCCGCGGCAACGATGATATTTGCATCTTTCAGAGCCATGAGCTGGCGGCGACCCGAGGGGACATAATCATGTTCCGAATGGCTATCCTGAGCGGTGGTGAAGAGGGTGCTAGTCGAGAGCTCGAGAGACTGCTCCGTCGCGGGCTCGCCCCGCCCCGACTGAGACTGAGAATGGGCTGGAAAGTGAAAGATGGGGTGAGCGTCGAGCAAGGCGTGCCAGTCGTCGTGTGCGATGGCGTTTGCTGTGTCCATTTGAGAACAAGGATGTGGTCGTGGTCGAGGAAGACGATGAGCAGGGTGAGCCAGCTCGGCGTCGCGTCTGGCTTGGTTCGGCTCGTCTTTCTCACGGACGCGCACGCTGGCTTGCGCGTACGAGCAGGGCACCGAATCGGACTTGCTCATTGACCACGATGACCTCCATCGGTACAGGCTACGATCTTTCAGCGAGTACTTACTCGCCAGACGGTCGGATCTTTCAGGTGTGCCATCATCCGGAGCTCCCCCTTCCAGCTTAGACGTAACGCCATCCAGGTCGAGTATGCTAACAAAGCCGTCGATAACTCGGGGTATGTGTCTGTCTGTCCCTTCACCGACATACCCACAAACCGTGTCGTTTAGCACTGCAATCGGCCTCCGAGTCAGGGACGGTATCGTCCTTGCCGTAGAGAAACTCGTCCACTCAAAGCTCCTTGTCCCAGGAGCCAATCGACGCATCCAGACGATAGATAGACATATTGGCATGGTAAATCCCCTGGCTCTTCCATATTTTTTCCCGCTTGTTCATTGCATCCTAGGCTACGGCAGGGCTACTCGCAGACGGCCGCAACATTTCGAACAGGGCACGCGACGAATGTGCAAATGTTCGCAATAGCATGAGGGAACAACCAACCGTCAAGGTATGCATGGGTTCGTTGCATCGCATTCACTCCCCCGAGGAAGAAACCGCGCTTCTTATAGTACATTTCGGATCGCCTGGCGCACTATGCGCAAATGTATACGCTGTACTCGTCTGTTCGGCCGTTTGGTATCAGTACCATCTTCGCGGGAATTGACAGGACCGGTCCATCGCTCTACGTTGTCGAGCCTAGCGGCGTCTGCTTGGTATATTTTCTCCTTGCTGCGGTGTTGGCATCTGCTGATTGTCGATCAGGGATACCATGGAGCGGCTATTGGCAAGGGACGACAACTGGCCAAGACCGAAGTGGAGAAACTTAAACTCTCAGATCTCTCGACGCGGGAGGCAGTCATGGAAGCTGCTAGAATGTCCGTCTCCTCTCCTATATCCTACTCCAGTTGCTAATATTAACCTAGAATATACCTCGTCCATGATGACAACAAGGAGAAAGAGTTTGAGCTCGAGATGTCATGGGTAGGCAGTGAGACGAACGGACTACATGTACCCGTACCAGCCGACCTGCTAGCAGAGGCAGAGCGAAAAGCAAAGGAGGCACTGGAGAACTTCGAGTAGTTACCCGTGTCTTGATATTGGAGCTCGTCGTTGAATTCAACCTTGTACTCTGTATCGCTGTTTCAGGAATTTCTTGAGGGGAGCGGGTTTTCATCACAAAGAAATCAATTGGACAGTGTCTACACGATTTGCTCGAGTTCGCGTGCGTACACTAGGTTCGCTGCAATGAGCTTCTGTTTTGGGATATCCGTCTGTTCGTCATTCTTGCGTGCAAATTTGATGAGACCTGGTGTTAGATCTATTTGCCACCCGCGCTGTGAAATCCACTTTAGTGCTGACGAGGTGGCTAGCTCGAACCAAATACCCACCTGTTGTGCGAATGCCAAAAGGTCAGACTGGGAAGTGAAGAAGAGGAGCGTAGCAGCGTCCTTCAACGGAAGGCTCTCATACGCTGACTCTTCACAACTTGCAATCTCATTTCTATTCACACTCGTGAGCATCTGCCGTGCGCCGCAACAACACCAGTAACGCACCTGATAGTTCCCATGAGGCTGTCTACGAAGAACTTGTACTCTTCCGCAGGAGCCTCCTCTCTTGCATTCCAGACCTTGGAGTAACTCCCTTCCATGAGCCACCGTTCGAGGTTGACCGGGTGGGCAATGTAGGGATTAGCACTGATTTCGTCGGCGGGGAGAGGGAGGGATTCGAGGGTTGTGTGGAAGTCTGCGATTCTGTTTTGAGTGAGGAGACGGATGAGATTTAACCCGCGAACGGGGAATTCGCGTTTCGAAGGGGGGAGAGCGGATCTGTGGAGGGGAATGAGGCAGCTCGTGGCGGCGTCGAGTGACGGACATGGCCACTGACCTAAGGTCGGTATAGAAAGTCTGCAATTGCGAGAAATATCTGTCAAACGAGGGGACGTCTTTGGCCCGTATACTACAGAAAGCGCCGATCTCGAGGATGTCGCCTATATGTATATGGAGGTTGTGAGGACACGGCAAGACATGGATAGCACTGGGGCACCCACGGGCAACGACCAGGTCTTGCAAGTTTGACTCGGTGGTTGGAATAAGAAGGCCGGTCTGTATCAAGCCGATCTTGGGGTCGTTGGGAACGATATCACCTGGGATCGACAATGGACCTGCAACTTACCTTGAGCTGGGCAAGCAATGCACCGCATTTCTTGAGATCGGTCGGGCGTGCGTCGAACGCGCGCTGTAGTTCGCGGTAGAGCGTGCCCAGCTGTCGAGAAGCCATGGATGCGGACGTTGCTGAGAGCTGTCTTTGGTCACCGTCTTACACGCCGTACACGCGTCCAGGGAGGGGATGACGCGTCAGCCAACAGCCACTGAAACTGTATCCGCATCTTGTCCTCGACTCTTTCCTCACAATGGATCGCATCGACATGGACAGGCTCAAAACCGGCGAGGTCAACCTCGGTGTGCGTAGCCATTCACTTACCAGACGCTCGTTTATCCACATGGACTCTCGCAGACATCCATCATGGCCGTCCAATTCGACCGAGGTGTCGTCGTGGGCGCAGATAGTCGCACAACAACCGGAAGCTACATCGTTCGTCGCCTTTCCTTCGTCATCCTTTCTCTCTTCATATCTTTGCATGATAATCCAGGCCAATCGTGTAACAGACAAGCTCACACACATCCATGATCGCATATACTGTTGTCGATCAGGGTCAGCAGCAGACACACAAGCCATAGCGGATGCTGTCCATTACAACTGCCAACTGACAACGTGCGTTTTGAACGCTCGCTCTCATTCTTGTCTTGTAACACGCGTCCAAGAATAGGCAGATGCGCGGCGTTCCTCCTACCGTCGCCACCGCTGCTGCTGTCTTTGAGAGATTGTGCTACGACAACAAGGACCAACTGTCCGCCGGAATAATTGTGGCCGGGTGGGACAGCGAGGTCGGTCCTAGCGTCTATAATATTCCCCTCGGAGGTGGACTTTTCCGTCAGCCGTGGGCCATTGGCGGTGCGTCGAGAGCCTTGAACTCATCGTCCTCCCCTAGACTGAGGCTTGTTTGATGCTAGGTTCCGGGTCAACGTACGTGTACGGTTACTGCGACGCTACCTATCAGGAGGGATGGGGGCGGGACGAGACCGTTGAATTCGTCAAGAACAGTATGTGTCTGCATATCTCTGCTCCCCTGCTGATGATGTTCACTTCCTCCCCCGCAGCCCTTGCACTTGCGATGTCCCGAGACGGCTCATCGGGGGGTGTCATTCGCATGTGTGTCATTACTGAGGAAGGCGTCGAACGGTTGTTCGTACCCGGTAACCAGCTCCCCAGGTTCTGGGAAGGCAAGGAGGTGCTACCAACAACTTTCAAGAAAGCTTTTGGGAATGCGCCAGTACCAATGGCTGTGGAATAATTTGTATCACCCAGTATTGTAAAGGAAAAAGCGGACTCGCGATGCTTTGAAGGACGATTAGGATGGCTGTATGTGTAAATCTCATAGATGACTATACTGCTCGATCCTCCACTCTTGACCGACCTCCCAACCTTCGACCGTATCAGCGAAAGCATCACCCTCCCACATCCTCAATCTCCACAACGCAGTCGCGAGCGCGGCCGTGTCTGTACGTTTCACCGTCTGTTCGTTCGACAGGAGAAGAAATGCGTGGCTTGCTTTTGCGT